>LJJI01000072.1:0-274138 GCA_001553865.1 Cladosporium sp. BSL10
TGTAGGGGGCGGGGATTGTCAGCTTGGGTTTCTCTCTCTCTCTCTCTCTCTCTCTCTCTCTCTCTCTCTCTCTTTCTCTTTTTCCATTCCCTCTTGTACTGTGCCTTTTATAGCGAGTGGTTCATGCGCGTGGTGGTGCAGGATTTTGACAGGACAGGAACGGGGATATTGGCTGGCTCGCATCGCTCGCACCATCAGCTGATGGACTGGACTGGGTCTGGACCCCAGCCTGTCGCATGCGAGTCTTTGTGATACTGTGGAAAATAGATACGTAGCCTTCCCCCGGTACGCTGTGACTCGCACTTGCAATGCCAACCAATGCCGCGGCACCGGGTCAGCATGCGCGGAAACCATGTGCAAGAAATCCAACACATGGCGCACTTCGTATTCGCCTCGACTCGCCTTGCGAAGGAGAGACTGATTCCAGCCGTATTGGAAGTGACAGCCAGCATGCATGCCCAGGCAGTAGCAGCCGGCATGGCATGGCATTGCTAATAGGTAGGTAGGTGGCGGGCGCAGTCGACGCGCAGTCGAACGAGCCAACCCAAACCAAATCCAATCATGGCCACCCAGATGATGGGAAGAGAGCTATGAAAAGAAAAAGAACACGAAAACATACCTCCTTACTCCCCCGTCCAAACCCCTTGATCACCTTGCCGTCCAGTCTCAGAGGAAAAGGCGCCTCGGGTCCGCTGTCGGGGCCAGCTGTAGGGTCTCGAGGGCCGTCTGGTCTCATGGTGGTGGTGAGTTGTGTGAATATTGGTTTTCTTTGGTATTTCTCTTATGTTTCGATCCTTTGGACGGCGGAGCCAGGCAGTATGGCAGAGAGCGATTAATTCACGTAGAAAAGGTGTTTGCGTTGTTGTATGTGTGGTTAAACAGCCCCAATGATAAATGTACAATTTGACCAGATTGAGTTAATAATCCAAATTTAGACGCGATTCCTCGATGTCACCATTCCACATGTTCGATAAGCGCCTCAGGCATCCAGGAAGTCGATCTTCACTCTCGCAGTCTTCACGATTCAAGATGGAAAGCAGTGGTTGGCTAGACTGAATCGCTTGGAATGTGCCGCTCTTAATTACCACGGTCTATTACATGATACTTGCTAATTGCTTTGTACTCACGCACAAATCCTCACACAAACGGATCTATTCATAAACTATCATACGTGAAAGAAGCATTTTATGAACTTGCCTTTTGAAGGCATCAGGAATTCTAGCCGCCCCATCTCCCAGGGAACAACAGAAAAGAATGAAACATTTGCACGAGAACATTTCCGCCAGCTAAAACCGTGCCAGCCGGTGTTCTCCAATAGGCCGCCCGCCATGATGCCCACAGCAGTAATGCAAAAAATGCATCATGCAATCCGATGCGTGGACTTCCAAATTTTATATGATGGGTAAGAACTGCCAAAGCTGTCAATACAAAAGACTCCAATAACGGGGGAATGGGGAGACACATACATTCATGACAATGAGCATCTGCGAAAACGTTAGCATGCGCCTTTCCAAGTTCAAAGTAATTTCGACTTACAGGAATATCGAATGTGTCTCGTTTTATCGTCCAGCACATGCTGCACTCGACGCGACCGTCTCGGTCACCAAGCGCTTTGGTGCCGGTGTCGCCCTTCATGAATTGATCCATCTTGACTTCACCACTAGACAAGCGTTTTTGCCGCTTGCCGTCGTCGGTGAAGTCAGCCGCGCTCCAGCCGACATCGTCTTTCGTCTTGTACTTTAGTAGAGATACTGTACGTCCAATGATAGACGCACGCGAGGCTCCAAAGGCAAGTTCCGCGAAGTCCTCGTAGAATTGGACAACGCTGTCCTCGTCCATGAGCTCTGCGAGGAACACGGGTTGTGGACGTCCAGGGTCGGCGTCAACATTGGAAACTCGAGGTGTCAATGCACCACGAGAACTTGTGCCCGTGTGTGTGCCTGACATGTTGCTTCCTGTGTTGACACTAAGATTTGGCTCGGTGCCGAGTAGCACGTCTCGCCGCCAGCCAGTGACAAGAGAGAACTCTTTGCTGACTGAAGCAATTTGGCCTGTTCGTCGACAAATGATCGTAGGCGTTCCATAGTGGTTGACGAAGTCCTCGTATTCACAGAGAGTGCGCTGGAAACACTTCTCCATGAATATGAGGTCTTCGTGGCCTAGATTCTTGTTACAAGAGATGAATGACGGTCTGATGGATGCCAAGGCTTTGGCGATGCGCAAAGTCTTCTTTGAGGGGAAGCGTTTTTGGAGGAAAGCCGTCAGAGCGTGGAAACCTTGTGTATATGGATAAGGTGCAGTGACAGATGAGTAGATCTCCGAAATGTCTCGTCGTCGCTTCCTCTGATGGCTGTTGCCATTGTAATGAGGGACCGACTTTCGATGTGGCTGCTGTTGCTGCGTTGGTTGGGAGAAACTTTGTCGTAATAAGTCTTGTGAAGGATTCTGGTTCTGGTTTTGTTCGATCTGTGCGAATGAGTTTTCTGGTGACATCGTTCCACCTGATTGGTGATTGTTGTTCAGATCTTGACTTTGCGACGCCGGACTCTGCCCAATGATGGACTGCTCGCCAATCGCGAATGCATCCATACCGTTGGTCGAAGCTGTCCAGACGTTGTTGTTACTCGTTTGCCGCGACAAGCCTTGCCAGCCAGGGAATTGGTTGAAATTGAAATTGTTGTTTTGGTTGAAGCTAGACGTATTGTCATATGACAAGCTGCCATGGTGTGACTGTCCACCCATAGAATTCAAGTCGATGTCAGGCCCACCAACAGCACCAGAGGACATATGTCCAAGCATACCAAACTCAAGGGCACCGTAGTGATTGCCGAAATTGAGTCCAGAAATGTCAAAGTTGAACAACGAGGGATCATTGGGATCCATGAAGGATTGATCGTAGGAAGGGTTGCCCGAAGTTTCGATCGTTGGTGGCTGATCCATGGAACCAGGTATCGTCTGCACTGGCGACACTTGCTGCGTCGGAGTAGACTGATATTGTGAAGGCGTTTCCACGGTCTGTCCAAAGTTGCCACCAAGCATGGGATCGTTGCCTTCCATCATGGGCGCGCCCATTCGACCTGCGTGGTTAACAGGATTGAAATGCGGGAAATTTCCAGACGACGGTTGTGGCGTGAAGTTGGATGGCTGTGAAATGGCCATGCCATTCTGCGGCATTTGGTTGCTTCCTTGAGGTAGCTGCGCGTTCTGTGAACCATTGGCAGGGAACTGATTGGGCGGGAATCCTGGCATGAGAGCTTCAGGAGGAGCATCGTGCAGATATTTGGCTTTCTTCCTAACGCCATCGTGGCATTGATCCTGAAGGCCACGCTTGATGCATCTCAGACAAGGTCGCTCGTCACCTGGTCATGTGGTCAGCACTCGTTTCCGGTGTTGTAAAGTCTCGCATAAATTACCGCAAGTAAGATGCGCCCTCTGACAGGCGAAACAAGCCCGGCGTGCCTTCTTCCTACGAGGGCGAGAAGGGTCCTTGGGATTGCTTTTCGGGGCGGGCTTGTTGTCGACGCCGGCACGGGCAGGGCTTCGCTCGTCGGTGGAGGCGCGTTCGATCTTCTCTTCAGCCATGATGCTCGAGCTTTCCCGGTCTAAGCCAGGACCTGGAGAAGGCGAGCCATCTTCGGCGCCGGGCGACATATTAAAGGTTCGGCTGGTCGGTGTCGCAGAATGAGCAGCACGATCCACAAGGGTGAGGTGCGACGGCGCAGACAGCGTGGAGGGCGGCACACAGGCAGGGAGGCTGCAGTGTCCCGCGAGCCGATGTCTCGATATGGCAGACCCGCTGCTCTGGAATAGAAGCAGAGAACCAAACAGCGGGAGCAGTCGAGGGCTGCGTAATCGCCCGCTACCTTGTCGTCGGTACCAAGTCACGCGCGCGCAGTTGCGCAGCGGCGGGCAGCAGGTTCGCGACGGCGGTGCGACGGAGTCAGGCCCTCAGGTGGGTGGGTGAGAGGGTGGGCAGTCGAGGGCGGACGGGCAGGTGCGTGTCGCGGGACTGCCTATAGTGGTTTGTGCAGCGCAGCGCTGGTCTGTTTCTTCCCCACGCTGGGTCCGCGCAAAGCGCAAAGAGGGCTTTTGGCTTGCGGTGCTGTCGCTGGCGAGGTGCAACGGACAGACAGGCGGCCAATGGGTGGTGTCGCGAGGTGCCGGGGGTGCGGGCGGCGGATCAGCCGGGCTCGAGTGTTGGTTGCAGGCGGTGGTGATGTGTGGTACGGCGTTGTAGAGGCGAGGGCGCATAGGATGGGAGCAGCGGCAGGCGCATGGGCAGGCGCAGCGGCGTGTTGTTCGTGTAGGTTGTGCGACACGCGGTACCAATCATGACGCGGCGACGACCATGCTGTCGGTTCGCTCGCGTGGTATGGATTGGGTTTGCGAGGCACGCGGGGCCGGGATCAAGACAGTCGTGCAGACAATTGATAGTGCAGGCTGGGTTTGCTGCGCGGTGGTGCTGCTGCGCGACGTGAAGAGTGTAGAGCAAGCTTCCCACCTTGGCTCGTATTCTGCACACTACTGGACTGCTCTCTGCCTGGCCTGGCCGTTGCCGGCGCCGCTGAGCCTGCGAGCACGGAAGGGTCTGCTGTACGTGCGAGAGTTTGTGCGTGCTCACTACTGCCTCAGGTGGGGGTGAGAGGGAGGGGTGGTGAGGACTGCACGGGCGATGTGGTGGGGGAGGAGGTGGTGGTGGTGGTGGCAGAGTCAGAGGAGGGAGAGGAGGAGGAGAGGCAGTAGTAGTATGGCTCGGTATATGCAAGTACTGCAGCCGCCTCGAAACAGGCGAGCCGGGATCTGCTCTGTAGAGTGTGTTGGAGGCTTGGAGCATGGCGATGGCGAAAGCTTCCCCATCTTTCTCCGCGCAAACTCTCGACGTCGGCAGCGTGGCAGCGTGGCAGAACTACTGAAGGCCAGCCAGCCCCACTAATAATCACCATAATACCAAGACGCCGAGGCAGCGCATGGACTGCTACTGCTACCACCTTGCAGCCTTTCATCTGTCTCTGCCACGTTGCCATCAACCCATCAATCGCTCCATCCATCCTGCTGGACAGCCCGCTGTCACCAACGCCGTGGGTGGTGGCACCGCGTGCGGCTGGTGCGTGGGGGACACGATGGGCGCCCACCGCGGCAAGGCACGCACGGATCGTGCCATCTGTATGGCTCTCTGCCGGCGCCCCGTCGTACAGGATCTCGCATGCTGTGCGGCATTGCTATGTAGACCCATCCTGTGCATCAGTCGCATTCTCGTATCACGTGCACCCGGCCAGTCCAGTCCAGTCGCAAGCGCTCTCGCCGCTCGCTAACATTGTAAATTTCCCACCAGCGAACGACCTGCACTGCACGCGAGCTCTCCCTCCCAACGCTGCGGTCCTGCTGCAAGATTGTGCATGCGAGAGTGAGATGGTTGGGACGGAAGGGCGTCATAGAAATCGAAACATACACACGATGTCCATGCTGGATTAGTGCAGCGTCTATTCCTGGCCCGGCAAACCCTCGCATTTCCTTTGCTGTGCTTGCCTGCAACACTGCCTGCCGGCCTGCCTAGTCTATGTGTGTATGTATGTATGGTACTAGTGTGCGGCACCTCTACGAGCCCTGCGCGAACCGCGAGTTTCCCCTGAGCCGCTTGCCGTACTTGAAGAACAGGATGGCTGCGATCGCGATCAGCACTGCCGTTCCCACGGTACTGGGTCAGTAGTCGTTGCAGTACGTACGAAAAGGCGCCATTGCGAGCGCGATGAAAGCCAATAATGAGCTGGCCCACTGATAGCCTAGAGAATCTGAAGAGAGGAGTGCCCGATCAGTCACCGCTCTTTTCGCAAGAAGCGAAGCAAATGTCACCATGTTCGACTTACTGTAAAGCTGTACTCCGAAGAGGCTAGGAAGTGTCTCAGTTAGCGAGGCTTGTCGAACCTCTGAATGGTTCACAGGAGGGGGAGGGGTTGCAAGGTACGTACGGAAAAGCCGCTGCGAACTGATTTGTCCTCTGTCAGCGAGAGATCTTCCACAAGACCACACGTGAGGGATTCAAGAACACGTACGGAAGACCTGGCAAAGCTGTTTGCGGCAAGCCCACTGGCCGCATATAATGGATACTATCACGCTGTGTCAGCATCCCGAGCCAGACTTTCGACTCCTCGATCTCGGCTGCAGGCAATCAGGCAACAGGAGCGTGGAGCACGAGCAGCAGCATGATCATGAGGCAACTCACGCATTCAACGAGAAATGTGCTGTTCAACCCTCTCGTCAGCAAAGATGCGTCGAATACGATACTATTCGTGGAAGAATCCAGGTCGTATGCGCGAGCGCGCGCGCGTAAAGAACGGAACCACACTCACAATATGCCGGAGAAGCACCAGATGTTCGCGAGGCCGAACAGAACGCTGAAGATTATCGGCACTGCAAGAGAGGAAAGTAAATCAGCATGAGCGCCCTTCCTTCTTCCTTCTCGCTGCTGCATTGATCACCAACACATCATGCGAGCTGATCGTACCTATCCAATGCACCCTGCACACGGCGAACGATGGGTCAGCCTTCGCATCACATCAGAACGTTTCCCAAAGCAGTTGACTTGGCCCAACCCCCAGGAACAGGGCATTGCAAAATGCACTATTCCTGCGATGTAGTGCGATGCAATGCAATGTAATGCAGGATTTTGATTCTTTTTTAGCGTACCAGGGAAAAGTCGTCCAGCCAAAACCTGCGGCGAACAGTCAGCACATGCGGTCGCTCGTCGACTGGGGTTTATTGGCGATGGGCCCGTCCAACGTCGGTCGCCGTGCGAACGAACGTCGTCGCCCACCCTCCATCACCATCACCATCACCACTTACCAAATAGGCTGATAGGTACAAGAATTGCTCCTCTGGTCGCACGTGTCAGTTCTCTTCACGAGGCTCTCGTGCACCATGCGGTAGCTGCCGCATCCAGGCCGCTGCCGCAGGTCGTCGGCTTCTCCGCCGCCTGCGCATTTGAGGCTCGTTCCCATCGCTGGGTCACTGCAGCGCGATCTGGCACCCAGGCCTGACGGCTATGCGAGCGACGGATGTTGGGACTGAGATACATACGCGATGGTAGGAGCGAGGCGGAACTCAGGCTCTGATATTCCCCCGTTGTTGCGCACGAGGCGGTCGTCTGTTGCTCTTGCGTCAGTCATCGAAGCCCTAGTTCAACAGTTCGCTTCTTCTTCTTCTTCTTTCTGCGGGATAGCACGTACAGTTTCGTCGCCAGAAGGGATCGCATGATACTCCGATTACGTTGCCGACGAAAAGCCCTAAGAAAGTAAGTCCGGTTTGCCACAAGTTGAAGCCGTGATTGTTGCCGAAAACCAGTGGGAAAGCCTGGCAGAGCGTTAGTGCTTGCGTAGGCGACTTGAGGGATCGCTGCGACCTACTCCGAAGAACAGATACAGCACGCCCAACAGGACGGCTGACAAGAGACACAGACTCGTGCACATTGGCTAGAATTGAAGTCAGTTTGTAGCTTTTGGTAGTCGGTCCGCACGTCATCTTCCTACCTCGAGCGCGAGCAATTGGAAAGGCCGAATACAGCTCCACATTACCGTCTTGGTCACGGACTTGTTCATCATCTCGATGGGCGCTTTCCAACGATCATCGCCGGTGTCTTTGCGCAGCTGTCTGGCCTTCCTTCTTAGCAGGACTGGAGAGTAAGTCTCGGGCACAAAAAAGAACAGCATCAGCCAGTTGACGCCAGCCCACATCATGAGAACGTAAAAGCACCACCTCCAGCTCTTGTAGCTTGCGATGAAATTGCCAACGACAGGTCCGAGCAGTGGTCCGCAGAAGGGAGCCGCCGAGTAGATCATCATCGGCATGCTCAGCTTCTCCTTGGGGAACGTATCGCCCACGGTGCCGCCGGCGACACTCAAGAAAGCAGAGCCCGCAAGACCGTCGAGAAAGCGCGCCACCAGCATCGTCGCCAGGTTGTTGGCGAGCGCACAAGGGATCAACCAGATGAAGTACATCCCGAATGCGCAGAGGTAGATCGGCCTCCGTCCGTAGAACTCAGACAGCGGGCTCAAGAACATCGGCCCAAGCCCCAACCCGCACACGAAAATACTCAGTCCCACCGTGGCGGCAAGACGCGAAATCCCAAACTCGCGCTCGATCCCACCGTAGGCACTGGTGTACAGCGCCGAGCCGAAAGTCACGCACATCGATGAGACCGAGCCCAGAATCACGATCGTCCACTTGCGCCAATAGGGCGCCCACGCCGCGCTTTTGGGATTCATTGGGTCGTCCGGTCCTTCCCAGCGGACTTCGAAGGCTTTGACGTCGTGATCATTCGTGTTTGGTGTGCCGTTCTTCTCCTCGTTTTCATTCTGATGAGGTGTTGAAGAGTCATGCTGCTCGTCGTGCTCGAAATGCGTATACCCATCAGCGCCAGCGTACGATCGTTGAGACCTGACCGACGAGCGACTGCGGGTCGTGTGCATCGGCGTGAGGAAGTCGTTGGTGGCGTCTCTAGGCTTCTTCCTTCTTGCTATAGATGTCTCCGCATCTTCGTGGCTGTTGGTGTTGGACGACTCGATGCTTTCTCTGCGGTCTGCGGTTTTGGCCGAGTCGGCGTTGCTGTAGTTAGAGTTGTTCTTCTCCACGTCCAGATCCATTGTGTCGAGCGTTTCCTATCGAAAAGCGACAATATGTGGCGAGTATTATATTATTATGCCGTCACTCTCTCGCCTCCCACTCGTTTCGCGGGGCGCGCGAAGGCAAGGGCTTGCGAAGTCGGCAATTGAAAGTCTGAAGACCTTCACCTTTGCTTTAGTTAAGGTACTCACTCGCCACAGCAGTCAAACTGATGGCGCGCTCGGAAGAACGAGGTGCGTTGATGGGAAGACAATGATGGAAAGAGAAAGTCTGAAAAGACTCTAGATGGACTATGATGTAGGAACAAGCATATCAGCCATCAATTTCCGCACCCTTGTCTAGCAAAGGGCGATCGTGGAGGCATGCATTTAGCTCCAAAAGATCGCTTTTTTGGAGATGCCGACTGCCGCATAGCTTGAGGGGTGGCTTTTCAACTTATTAAGCGGGAGACAATCTAACCCGCAATATTGCCGCTCGAGCGACCTGGGGAAAAGGATGGAGTGTGTATGTAGCTATGTGCTCGAGATGGAAAGTAAGCTTTCTCTTGCAATGTCATCTCATGGCGGGGTTTCGTTGCGGATACATGGTAGTAATGCCATGCTGATCTCTGAAGTAAGGCACTTTGCGAAGCGCGTGCGACGTGGGCGCAAGTGGGTATGATTGATAATCTACGGATTTAGGACTACGGTCTGACAGCGAGGCGAGCTCATGTACGCAGAAACTTGATGACTTTTAGGTAAGTGGGCGATCCAATTCCGAGCGAGCACCGACAAAACTTCTAAGAGGAGGCTTGTGTATACATATTGTAATGAGGAAGAGTCTGATAGCAGCGTGTGAGCACTGGGGAGGTATCAATATTCCAGGCGGGAGTCTACTGATGAATGCAGAGGTGCTTCAAGGAACAAGTTTCAAAACTGTTGATTTCCAAGTGGCTGCAATGGGCTGTAATGGCGACCCTTCTTGACAATGTGCACGGAGTGGTCGTTTCGTCTTCATTTAAAGCCGCGTCATACCAAGGCGGTGTCTGATGTTACCCAATCCAGATCTCCTGTTTGGGCTTCTGGGTCATGCATTTGGGCTGTATTATACACTTGTATCCTCATGTGGCATCCTCATCGCCCACCATCACGGTAGGACTCGGCCGTTCTCCATGTATCAAGCGCTTTTTCACTTCTGGTCCTCGGACTCCTGCTTGCCTAGACCGTGCTCCTTGAGCAGGGCGTCGATCTCCTCTGCCGTCCACAAGTGGTGGTACACCTTGCCCTCCTTTGTCTTGCCGACGGTCGCAAACTCGATCTTCTCCGACGAGAGCTTTGTGGAGTCCATGGTCTTGCTCAGAACCTTGACTGCAAGCTCGCAGGCCTGCTTGAGGTTGCAGTCCTCGTTGTAGTCCTGCTTCAGTAGACTCTGTGCCGATGCGTTGTTGGCGCCCACGCTTGTTGCTTTCCAGCCACCGTAGTTGCCCGAGGGGTTGGACTGGTACAACTGGAATTGCCTCTGGTTGTCCCAGCCGGCGTAGATGAAGGAGACACCGAAGGGTCGCAGACCGCCGTGTTGCGTGTAACCCTGCTTGAGATCGCATAGACGGCGCACCAGCTGCTCGCAAGGAATGTCGGAGTTGTAGGTGAGGAGGTACTGCTGGGCGGCTTGGCGGGCGTAGTTGATGAGGATGTTGGCGTCGGCGGTCATACCGGCCACTGCGGTGATCATGTTGCTGTGGGAATCGTTAGTCTTTAACTCAGCATGACAAACAAGTATCTACCTGCACCTACTCGTTGAGGATGTAAAGCTTCTCGGCGCTGGTGTCTTGCTCAAGGAGCTTGCTTGTGACTTTGCGCTCTGCTGCGAGGACAATGCCATCGTTCGCTAAGATTCCGAGAGCAGTGCCGGCGTGTGAGATGGCCTCGAGGGCATATTCGACCTGGTAGAGACGGCCTTCTGGCGAGAAGATGGTGGTGCGGGAATCGTAACGGCGTGACATGGTGGCGGCGGTGTGATTGTGATGTGGCCTGCTCGCTCAGTGTATGTAGAAGGCCTCAATTTTCTGTTCGGGCGCGTGATGGTCGAGGATGCAATGTGATATGTGTTGGTGTAGCTGGGGCTTGATTGATCGATTGCTCTACGAGTAGCTCACTCACACAAGCTCCAGGCAACGCGACGTTGACGTGCACACGTTCGGAAAGTGCCGCCCGAGCTTCACTCCCGCTAGCAGAGCTACGCAATGACGATTTCTATATCAATTCGTGATTCTGGATATCAACATGCAAAAAGCGTTTTCCCCCGTGACATGCAATCGCCGAGTAAGCGATTGAGAATTGGAATCCAGGACTTTGCAGCAAGTGCTACTGACCAGGCTTCCGCGACAACGCAAATTGGAGGAGCCATGGACGCTCAAGACGACTTCGTCTCGTTGGGAGGAAATGAGAACGCGAATGAGCGATATGGTTTCAGTGCCGCAGAAGCGGCTCAGCAATCATCCAGTCACGCATCTACTGGGCCTCACGACAAAGAAGAGATAGGAAATAATTACCAAGGCCGTCAACGAAACGCGCGACACGACCCTCGAAATGCAAAGGATCGACCAAAATCGAAACACGTCCTTCCAGGCTTTGAGCCATGGGTACTCGTCAGGACGAAGTTTGGCCGACGTTTTGCGCACAACACGAAAACGAAAGAGAGCTACTGGCACATCCCCAAGGATGTGATGCCTGGCGTGATCGCGTTTGAGCGCAGCGAAAAAGAGGAGAAGGAGAAGCAAGAGAACCAACGATGGGCTGAGGAACAGTTGCGGGAGATGGAAGCAAAGAGCAAAGCCGCCAAAATCAACAAAGCAGCAGATGCTGAAGAGGGGAGGAGCAGGCGACGAAGGAGTGAGAGCTTGCAACGTGAGGATGAGGAGGCGTTTATGGCAGAATTGGCGGCGCAGGCAGAGCATGAGGAAGAGCAAGATGCAAAAGAAGCGGTCAAGGCGGTCGAACAGAAGCCAGTGGGACCGCAAGCTGGTGACTATGCCAGCGATAGCGAGTACGAGTATGTCGAGGTCACCGATACGGAAGGCGAGGAGGGCGATGACGAAGAGCAAGCTCAGGATGTTTTGAAGACGACTGAAGGACAAGCTGAGGAGCCTCAAGAAGATGGACCTGTGGAATTCGGAGAGGACGATATAGCTTATCAGCTGGCTGCAATGGGTGCAGAATATGGTCTAGATCCTGGTGAATATGGAGACGACCAGGGAGAGGAATGGGAAGAAGGTGCTGAAGGGTTGCCACTCAGCGAAGAGGACGCGATCAATCTGTTCCGCGACATGCTGGAAGATCACAGGATCAGCCCATACACACCTTGGGACAAAATCATTTCGGATGAATCAGAAGACAGCATCTTGATGGATGACCGTTATATCATTCTGCCCACCTCGAAAGCGCGCAAGGAAGCCTGGGAAGTCTGGACAAAAGAGAAGGCCGCACAGCTCAGAGAGGAACGAGCAAAGATGGAGAAACTGGATCCCAAAATCGCGTATCTGGCGTTCCTGTCAGAGAAGGCAACACCAAAACTGTACTGGCCAGAGTTCAAGCGCAAATTCAAGAAAGATGCTGCGATGAACGATCGCAAACTAGTCGACAAAGATCGCGAGAGGCTGTACCGCGACCACATCAATCGTCTGAAACTGCCAGAATCGACTCGAAAAGCAGACTTGATCACGCTTCTTAAATCTCAGCCTCTGACTGCTCTGAACAAGTCAAGCACGAAAGATAGTCTCCCTCACCAGGTCCTAGGGCACTTGCACCTCATCTCGTTGCCTTCCAACGTAAGGGACCCGATCATTGAGAGGCACATTGCTGGTTTGCCACCTGCCCCTGAAGCCGATGAGGGCGAGTGGAGCGAGGAACATCGTGCGGCTGAAGAAAAAAAGCGTGCTGAAAGGCGCAAACGCGAAGCTGCCATGGCGGAGCGCGAAAGGCAGGTGAACGAAGAGAAGCACAGGGCTGGCAGGGAAGAGGCTCAGGCGAGACGGTCCCTCAGAGAAGAGCAGGCGGAGTTGGCAAGATATGCTAGGATATGAGGAAAGCGACCGAATGCCAACGCGATGGGCATAGTTTCGTTCGTGTCTTACATGTCTCATGCTAGCACCAGTGATTGACGAATCTTGCATGGCTATGCTTATCATTGAGGTACAGTCAAACAAACCACTGTGGCTTCACGCAAATAGCTTGGATTGCACCTTACACTGGTGTGCTAGAGCTTGCGGCTTCAGATTTGTATATGGACATACTTGCCGCTGAGATACAGCCAATGGTACACTAGAGCTGTACGTAATACAAGTGCTCCTTGTCTGCCGCGAACTTGTCGGCGCGTTGCTGCTCCTGCTCGCGAATGTCGTGATGACGGATGTCGATGTGACGCTGTGCGGGCATGGCTCTCCGAACCATTGAGAGGGCTTCACCGCTGCAGATTTGTCGATTTGTAGTGGAATATGGGCAAGCTGGATGGCGTGAGAGTCCTGCGGCTTATATTGCTTTTGCAAGTGTGTGATTGCAGTGGCAGGCGACTCCTTGTCCGCAGTCTCGGTTTTCATAAAGAAGTCAATGCGGTCAAGTAACACATTCAAGGAAGATGTCATGAAGTAGTAAAGGGATCTCTGTCGACAAGATACGGAAATCGTTGATATATAGCTACACATTATACTGCTCCGTACCAAGTTCGCCTGGTCATATGTCCACATTTCATCATCTACAAATGGTTGTGGTACTGCTGGTAGTCCATGGGGGTCGCCTTCGGAGCGTCAGTCGGCTCAGACACACTCGCCTTTCGCGGATCAACCACACTTCCGTGTCGCGTCTCAGGCTCGTCCTCGAACTCGTACATAGGCGCGATGGGCATCACGTCTCGGCGCATGATGTACTTGCTGAAGTACCAGGGGAGCTTCTCAGTATAGTACTTGGCGTGTTGGCGGTTGCCGACGTTGAAGACGGTGTCTAGCTCTTCGAGCGTGAGAGCCTTGGTTTCGGGCAAGAGGAAGTAGCAGTACACCCAGCCGAACAGGTTCCAGCAAGCGTACCAGCAGAAAGCACCGGTCGGCGTGAAAGCTGTGCGGAGCGCCGGCCAGGAGAAGGCGATGATGAAGTTGAAGCCCCAGCATGTCGCGGTCGCGAAGGACATACCGATGTCACGGATGTACAACGGGAAGGCCTCGGCGGAGTAGGTGAATGGCACGGGACCTTCCGAAGGAGAGTAGATGGCCATGAAGCAGAAGATGGCGGCGGCGATGGAGCCGAGTTGGGCTGGGTTTGCTGGGTCGTCTTCAGTGGGAGGACCACCTCCGATCAAGAAGCTAAAGCCTCCCCAGAACAAGCAGACAGCCATCAGTGGGAAACCTGTCAAGAGGAGATTGCGACGTCCGAAGGTGTCAATGGTGTAGATGCTAGAGAGACAAGATGGTTAGTATATCGTACTCGATGTTGTGGAAAGTGCTCAACAACTTACGCAGGAATGGCGAACAACCAGTTGACAACACCAGTACCGAGAGAAACCAGCAGAGCATTCGAGTAAGTGAATCCACCCGAGACAAAGATGTCGGTGCTGTAATAGGCGATGACGTTCACACCGCAGAACTATATATGGTTAGTACATGGCGAGGTGACGACAATAGTGGTAAAACTGACCTGTTGCATGAACATGACGAAGAACGCGCTTTGCGCAGCACGGCGGTTGCGTTTGACAGCGAAGAACTCCTTCCACAAAGACTTGCCTTCACGCTGGCTGGCTTCGACATCGAGAAGTTTAGAAGCATAGTACATGTCACGAGCAGCTTGGATCTCGTGGGCCCTGAGTCGGCTGGATGACTTGAAAGCTTCTGCCCATCTGCCCTTTTCCATGTACCTAGATGACCAGTTAGCACATGCAGCCAAAATATATATGATGTGTGACTGCAGCTTACCAGCGGGGACTCTCTGGGCAAAGATAGACCTGACACATGACAATGAAAGGCGGAATCGATGTAGAGGCCATCATCCAACGCCACTGTGTGTTCTCTCCGAAAATGGTCGTTCCCTGGAAAGCCACCGAAGATACGAACCCGAGCATAATGCCGAAGGCGGTCCACATCTGCCACATCATCGTGAGGGCGCCGCGGATGTTCTTTGGCGCAGATTCAGCAGCATAGACGGGTGTTGTGCTCGACTTGGCGCCGACGGCGAATCCGAGAGCGAAACGAGCAATGAGGAGGTTTGGCCAGTTGTTCGCAGCGGCCATCCAGATGCCGGTGATAGCTGAGATGGCGCATGAGATGAAGATCGTTCCGCGACGTCCAAAGAATTTCTGCGAAGCTAGTTAGTTATGGGTTGTGTTGACGATGCTGCTGAACAGTTGACCTACGTTCAAGGGTGCGTTGGACCAGCAGCCGATCAAGGCAGAGCACAAATATGGGGCGCCGTTAATCAGACCTTGTAGTAGTTCGTTTTCCGGGCCGTTGAGGTTAAATTCGTTGAAATAGTATTGCTACGAGGGGTCAGTAATGGTGATATATGATTGGTATGGTATGATATCACTCACCTGAGCTCCATTGACAGCAGTCTGATCCATACCCTGTACAATGGCAGAACCAGCGCACAGAATGACAAGGAAGTACAGCTGGAATGGCTGGCTCCAGCGGTGATTGTCTTCGTGTCGCAGCCAGCTTTTCTCTTCCTCAGACAACATATCGATCTTTTCATATCCATTCGGGCGATTTTGTACTCGAGCCATCAGCGCACCCTTGTGGAAGATCTCTCGCTTGTCTGTAAGACCGCGTGTCTCGATGAAACGGTCAACATCCTCGATGACTTCCCCATCGGTCATTCCACCTAGAGGGTTGCGAAGTTTAGCGGCAACAGCAGCAACGCTCGCGCGTCGCTGCGATTGATGCTCATCATGGGAGACATCATTGCTCGAATTGCCAGTGGCGGGCGAAGGACGCTTCTCCTCGTAGATGGCCTCGTCGTCGACCTTGGGAGTGGGCATGATTGCTGTGGATCAGGGCGATCGAACTAAGGCAGGATATCGGTGATAAGGCGAAACAACAAGAGCCCAAATGAGCGCATACACTGCTACTTGACTCTTATACCGCTCGTCGCACCCACTTTCAACCCACCCCCAAGACCCATGGGGTCTGCCCACACTCTCCACCGCACCCTCCATCTCGATGGCATGGCACGCAGTGGGCGAAGGTTGGCAGACGTCAAAGGGCGGCGCTGGTCAAGATAACCAAGACTCCGCCGTGCACTCTGTAGGTGAGGAACACGTGCGCTAAAAGCTCAGCGCCGTGGCAGAGGGCGCGGCGTTGGTAGTAAATTGCTGGGCATGGCGGGAGGCCTGCACTTGGCATTCAGCCTCGAGAACGCCACCGCGCTGCATGGCGGCCCGTGGCATTGCTTCTGTCCGGTGCAGGGTGCCGATTTGACCAAACGACGCGTGCCATGGGGTAGAGTGCGATGACGTTGTGGAGAGTTGGAGATTTCGCGGAGTGCGCGATGATGGTCGCGTGCATCGTTACAGACGGATAGATTGAGGGGAAGCTGTGGAAGGATTCCTCCAAGACACATGTGCGCTCTTGGAAGTAATCAGCAGCTGCGCGCCTTTCGAGTTCGCCATGTCTGTACGACTTTGGTCGTCTAGAAAGCATTTGATTACCGGACGATTCTCCGATGCACCGCAAGCCGGTAGGTCCACATCGGATACGACTTTACCAAACAGCCAAGAGAAGCACGTGTTGTCGACGCTAGAGAGCGGCTAGTTGACGACCGGTGGTTATAGCAGTTCTAACATCCCGTTTCCTCTTTGCCACCTTCCAAGCATGCGATTCCCACCAAAGAAACGTGCCGAGCCAATATCTGTGTCCCACAAATATCCGTTTCCCAACCACTTTCGCGGACCACTGTGAAGTCTTTTGTGCGAAGGTGCCAGCATCACGAGTAGCTCATGCCTCCGACAATGTAAAATGACCCTGCTGTTCGACCATGCAGAAGTATTGTGGTGCGAAATCGTCTTCCCAGACCAGTCCAAACAATCCCAACGATGCGAACCTATGGGAATCTCCATCCGCGTAAGCCTTTCAAGCAACGATGGTCGAGGCCCTCGAACTAGGACAGTCGCCTCTGTATAAGATGCAGGGTAGTACCCAGTCCACTTTTCGCCTGGGACTACGGATTGCTTGGACCAACAATCTGTGGGCCATCGTTGTCAATGCCGGCCCATCATGTCGGAGTGGCCGTCGATCCACTTGCGAAACATAGTGCGCTTTGACAAGCTCATATGGTCTCGAACCCAGATCCCGCGAGCATGAACTTTTCTCTGTTTGCCATGGTGTGAACCTTGGCAATGTCGCGTTTGTTTTTTCTCTAAGTCTAGATTCAAAAAGTCCAGGTTGGCACTCTGCAAAGTAGCACCCAGAAGCGTCTGCACGAATGATGACAGGCTCGTGGATCTAATTGCAATAGGCCACGCTGAAAGGCCAAAACGAGATTGAACCCACACTGCGAGCTGGGGCTTGTCGTCTGCGCGTTCACTCGACCAGCGCCACCGCTCATTCGGCAAGTGGTGTTTGTATCATTGGCGATTGCGCATAACTACCAGACTCCATCAGTTCCTCTTGGAAGCCTCCGGTAGTCTCAACCGTTGCCGCGCCGTACTTTAGCCCTGCGTTGTCCGAAGCCATCTGCTCTTCTGGCCACGCGAGGTATTCCTCTAATCGACCGTTCAGGGCGATGCGGACTCCCTCGAGCGCATATTTGCCCCAGTCAGACACAGACCAAGTGTCTCGCAACATCATCGCTGCCACGGCGAAGTGTGCAGTGATGACTAAAGCCGGCGGGTACTCTGCCTGGACTAACTTGATGAAGTCGTAAGAGAGCATAGCTGTCCAGCGCCAGACCTGGCCCATTTCCAGGTCTCCCAGAGAATACTTCGCAAGCATAGTTTCGTATACCAGATGGAGAAATGAGAGGGCCTCCGAGCAGTGTTTTCGCTGATCCGTTTCGAGACAATTTTCCAGGACCATGCGTTCGAGATCTCTGAAGACGCCGAGGATCTTGGGAGACATTGTCACCTGGACCTCAGCGGACACGTCGTGGCCGAAGAGCACGACGGAAAACGGCCCTTTGTTGACGAGCTCCCCTGTGGTCTCTTTGACTTCGCGGACGCCTCTTGTGAGAAAGAGTAGCTCGCAGATACTCTCCACGCTGATGTATTTTCGTCCTTCCATCTGCGAGGCTCGCAAGGTTGCTCGAGCTACGGAAGAGATGGACAGTATAGTTGACAGAGCAAAGAGCGCATCAACGACATCGTCCGTGATGTGTGTCAGGATCTGCCGGTAGGATGCTAATGCAGAAGCCTGGTGTTTGTCGCACAGCGAAGCATACTTCGCAGCCTGCGTAGGTCTTGTGCACGCAATGTGAAGAGCAGCCAGTGCCAGCACACCATGCATCAGGAATGGGTGCTTTACCGCTTCGTTGGGAATATGCTCTTGCCATATGTGCTGGAGTCGTACTTTGGAACCCAGTCTCGTTCTGCTGGTCCTGTGGCTGTAATGATGCATCAATTCGAGATCTTGCAACCAGCTTTCGGTGTCTGCAGCTGGAGTAGGGATGTTGCTTGCCTGGCCGCTGTAGTTAGCGAATATATCCTCGGTTTAGAATATGCTTGTCTACGTACGCTTGCTGGTGATGCCGGGTACAGCAAGCTACACTGCTCTTGCCTCCGCACGCAATTGGCGCATGGCGTACTTTCATCGCACTAGACAATGATATGCATTAGAGAAGAAGTTCAACGAAAGCCTCAGCGATATTAGGCAGCCATATGCGTACACACACACCTTTACTCGCCGTTTTTTGCATTGTGCGCATCCCTTGCGCGACTTCTTCGAGCCAAGCTGTGTCATCTTGCCACGCGATGAGACGAACTATCGAGGACGTATGCACCTTGAGAGCAATGCAGCCGTTCAGTCAAGCCTCTATGTGGTCTTGGCTTGCTTGCTTGCTTGCTTCTCGATGATGTGTGGTGTTTGGGTTCCGCAAGTTTCGCGGGGCTGGAGATTGATGAGGCGAAAGCAGGTGAGACACGAGCACAACACAGACAACATGGACCGCTTTCGCAGAGCAGCTGCAGCTGAAGTCACGTCCGTCAGTCACGAATAGGCCATCAAAATGTATGAGAGTTCTCAGTGGCTGTGAGGGCGCTTATGAGACAGTCGGACAAAGCGTGATGGAATCCCTTTGCCCTAAAAGCACGGGTGAGGCGGCGGGAAACGCAAATACGCTGAATACGCTTCTATACGGCCATGCCAAAACCCAATCCCAATGTTCGTCAACCGCTTTAGAATATATTCTATCTACCAGTGCGACAAAAGGAAATAAAGACGACACCCCTCCACGACACAAAAGCCTTTCCGCAAGACCCTTGACGATTTCAATCCAATAACGCCATGCTCATACGCTGCGTAGACCAAAGTCTGTTGATTATCCAAAACGCGCCTGTTGTCATCGCGTTCTTCTCACTGGCTCATCCCTTTCAAGCAGCACTGTAGCCAGCCTGCCTCGCAGATCCGACTTCCTCAAGCTTCCAAGCCTTGGTGAAAGCCTTGCCGCCACGAAGGAACGCCGCAACCTCGCTCGGGTGGACCCAGTTCATGACCACCATCGCAATCCACATGACCAGAGCGTCGAAGATGTACAGGAACACCTCGTGGACCATGATGAACCCGTCGTTGCCTTGGGCGTATTCAACCACTCTTACGATCGATCGCACGAAGATCAGGATGCTGACGAGGTAGAGAGAGAGCATGTGCTTCTTCCAGGGCGTGGTGTGGCACTGTCCGGTAGGCTGCTTGCGGACGCGAGAGTCGAAGATCGCGGCTGTGATGACGAAGAGGCCGAAGACGACGACTTGCACGATGAGACCGCCGATAATGATGTTGGTGCCCATGTCGCTGTCGTCGGCGCTGTCGGCTGTAGCTAGGAGTCCGGCGCCTGAGAGGTTTGATTAGCGACTGCATAATAACTCATGCACAACGCGTGGACTTGGAAAGCTTACCCGAGGACTGCATCAGGAATGAAAGCACGTCACCCGCCACGAACAATTTCGTCAACCAGGTCCTCCTGATGAACAAGTGGCGCTCTCCGTCGACCATGAGCACAATCCTGCCCAGCTCCATGTAGATGGAAGCGGCAAACAGCGCAGGTGCAACAAGTAGTAACACGCTCTGCATGATGTACGGCCCCATGGTGTACTCCCCAAACTCCTGAGTTGCTGACATGGCGCGCCCAATATATCCGACCGTTTCGACTAGAGAACATATCAGTATTCGCTCTGTGTTTCCTTCGTGGAAGCCAGTGTGGCATTGTACTTACAGAATCCTCCGATCAGGAACGGAATCATGAACCAAGTGCGCGTCGCTCCCATCTGCACCGAGTGTAGTATTGCTGAAGCGCCAAACAGAAGAATAAATATGATCGCTGCTGCCATTGAAGGCTCGTAGTAGTAAAA
Organism: Cladosporium sp. BSL10; assembly: GCA_001553865.1. Lineage (NCBI taxonomy): Eukaryota > Fungi > Ascomycota > Dothideomycetes > Cladosporiales > Cladosporiaceae > Cladosporium > Cladosporium sp. BSL10. The sequence continues at coordinate 20,131 of LJJI01000072.1, forward strand.
GACGAAACCGCCATGAGGGTCGGCGTCAGTGGATTGGCGTGAGAGCAGCATATTGTGAGTATTGGTGATGCTAATCTCGAGACGAGGGTGGGTGTAGTCGCTGTGCACGCGTATGATCTCGATTCTGCTGAGGTTTCTGAGATGGTAGTGTGGTGTTGAGGGAGGCGAGACAGGTGTAGGAATGAATCGTTCGGAAATCCAAGAGGAAAACACCTACATGCTATATACCTACCCTCTCCCTTTCTACAGCACTGCCTGGTAGCAAACGCCATGTTCAATCCTGCAGTCTCCACCAGTCCAGCCATTGTACGAAACCGAAAGCCCTCTCGGGATTCTTGCGAGCCTGGGGAAGATGTTGCGAAGGCGTCGCGAACCCACCTCTCGGTATCGGACCCGATTGTGATTGGCTGTCGTCATGGAAAAGAAAGGCTTAGCGGATTGGATGTGTTAGGGCAGAGCAGATTCGGTAGGTGCAATTATAGATGTGATTTCGCGTGCTCTGGCTCGGTACGAATGCGAGTGTGGCTGTTTGCTGGTGCTGACGAGTCCCTTATCTGCTGCAGGCTGTTTGACCGGTTGCAAGGTCGGTATTCGTGAGGAGATGGACATTTGCCTGTGTGTTGAGTTTATCGTTGGAGTCGATCTATGTACCATCTGCAAAGTAGCAGTGAGTACAGTTTGGTTGCTATGTTTACGTACAAGTTGAATATGCCATTAGCATTGGCCATAGATATTGGAATACCTTACTTACCATTGAGAGTCCATATGCAAACTTAAACGCAGAGACTGTATCTAAAGAAAGTTCACGTTATAAAATTGATGATCATCACACGAGCACGATCAAGATAATATCATCAAACAGCGAGAAATTGCGGTTGGCTTGTTCGTACACATTACGAAACCCAAATATGAGATTTCCATCTGCGAATATTCGACGTCTAGTCGAAACTGATCTTCTTTCCCGTGAAGACCACTGGTACAGCCTTCTTGTCCTTCGCTGCCTTTGCAGCCGCCCAACTGGGATGCAAGGGACCTTCGTCGTCATTGTGCTTCTTCTTTGGTGGTGGACGCGCATCCCCTCCAGCAGGCGGAGCACCCTTGGAAGAGCTACCACCAAATCCACCCCGGCCAGCACCAAATCCACCTCTACCTCCACGTCCACCTCTTGCACCGTCTGTGGCACCCCTCTTTGCATCCCAGCCTTGGCTGCGGTCATTCTTTGGATTGAGGAGATGTTTTGCCTTTGCGCCGAACTTCTTCTCCGCAAGCTGCTGTCGCGCTCGTTGTCCACGTCGGTTCTTCTTCACTGGGCCGAGTTCTTCGATGTCTGACTCGGGTTCTGAGCCACTACCCGCGACATAACCAACGCTGAGAGATGGTATGAACGCGGATGCTTTTGGTTTTGATGGTGGAGGGCGGTCGGCCATGCTGACGTCTGAGTCGTCGTCCGAGTTGTCCGAGCCAAGTCTGTCGTCAAATCCTCCGAAGTCGTCTTCGGAATCTCCCTCTTCAGAGTCTCCATCTGCAGCGTCTTCCTCGTCTGTGATCTCAAGAGGATTCAAGACAGGCGGCGCTGCCTTCTTCTCCTTCGCTGGTGGTGAACCCTCCTTCTTCGGCGTTTTGCGTACCACTCCGGCGGCCGATTGTACATCCTCAACCACAGTGTTCAGAGCCTCTTTAGCTGGTTTGGAACTGGCCAGTCTAGACAAGATGTTGAGTGTAGCAGCATCGCGTTGTACCGGGGCCAGTTTCGAGAGCTCGGGGACGAGTCGCGGGGATGTCTGGACAGCTTTGATTTTCAATAGACATTTGTACAGATGGTGTTGTGCTGCTACGGTGGTATCGAGTGCCTATCATACGAATCCATCAGCTTCTTGCTCATGCACGGGATGTTTTTTCCTTTCCATTCACGCACCTTCAACGCTGCGATCTCAGTCTCTACTCTTTGCGCATCCTTCTCATTCTTTGCTGCTGCCGCCGTCTTCTGTCTTCGTCCCAGCTTTTGGCGCTCAAATCCTTTTGCGACTTTGAAAGCATGGCCCAGCTTGACCGTGGCCTGGTGAAGCTTGAGTTGTAGTCGCTTCTGTTTGGGATCAGCCACTGGCTCGGGCGACTTCTCGGGAGTGGCCTCTGCGCCATCATCACGCTTTCGTTTAGGCATTTTGTCGTGATTGCGAAGTCTCGGGCTATAGCAAGTAACAGGCGCGAATAGCTTCTTTCAAAAAGTGCCAACGCCGATCTCTCTCCACGCTTTCGGCTTGTGAGCCCTCGCGTTCGGTCCGATATACTAGCGCCAAACCTTGATTTGTGCTTACCATAAAGTCTTATACAGGAGACACGCATGACTACTAATATGATGTTGTAGTAGGAGAGCACAACGCCGACAGTCGTACGTGCTTCTAGACACCGTATCTTATCTAGCATTATAGATATACTTTCATGCGCACGTCCTTCGAGCCACCACGCTCTTTGCCGACATCACCGAGCAGTAGAAAGCTTGACCCTCACACTTTCAGGGTTGATAGTCAACTCCTCTACAGCCTTGAAGTCCATAAGCGAAGGGTGTATCACATCTAGCTCGAAATTCCAAAGAATAAGAGAGTAGAAGATGCGCATTTCCAACAATGCAAACTTCTGCCCGAAACACCCGCGGGGCCCCTCGCCGAAGGCGAGCATGGGTGCAACGGTCGCATCAAAGACAACATCACCATCGTCACCTTGAGCCAGCCAACGTTCTGGTCTGAACTCATCGAGGTCCTGAGGGTCCCACTTGCGCAGGCGATCTTTGTCACTTGCTCGACTCGTCTCACTCCGGAGTAATTCGTCCACTGGTATGGCCGGAGACACGAAACTTGGTCCTGCAGTCTAGATTCACATCATTAGCATTCTGAGCCCAATCACCGAGCAACAGGTCCCACTTACTGCAAATATGATCTCGGTGTCCTTTGGAATCTCATGCCCTAGCAGCTGTGTGTTTTCTGTCGCAATGCGAAAGTGTCCACACGAGATTGGCCGCCTCCGCATGACCTCGTACATCAACGCTTCCAGGTACGGATTACCTGGCCGACCTAGAGCGTTAGCCGGTGGCTGTCTTCCCTCTTCAAACATTCTTGGGTGTGCGCCTTTCATGTGATCGCGGATCTTCTTCTGATAGTCTTGCCTCAAGGACAGCTCTTTCAGACCCCATGCCAGCGTGTCAGCAGTCGTCGTTGCGCCCGCGAAAAGAAACAAGCACAATTCGTTGTGGATTCGGGAGACCATGTCTGGCGTCATTGGCTTGCGATTCTCTTTCGTCGCGGTCGCAATCTCTCGTTGCACGACTAAGTCTACAGCGCAGGTGACCTTCGACTCCTGCGATGCGCCTGCCGTGAATTTCTTCTCGGCAGCAACAAGCCTCTCATGCACCAAAGCATCGCGGGTCGCTCTGGCTTTGCGATACCTCGGCGCGACATTCAAGATGGCGGCGTGTATCTTGTAGCCAAATTGTATGGCGATCTTTGAGCTGTGAGTCAACAATTTGATGGCCTCAAACGCGGGTGGCGGCGCTTTGGCAGGGTAGACGGCCAGGTCTTTATCGATGTCGGCCGGCAGAGGAATCGACGAAAGGCTAGAGAGATGCGACGTTTGCTCCTTACACGTCGCAAGTCCTTCCGTGCCAAACGTCATGGCCCAAATGGCGTCCGTGGTTGCGAAATGGAGATCCTCGCGACATTCAAAGGTGTGGTGCGGTGCCAAGCGTATCTTCTCTCGCCAAAGGGCCACAAGGTCACGCATGGCATCTGAGACGCGCTCCGCGGCCACGTTGTCGAGAAAGCCTGGCAACATGGTGTCGCTGACCAAGCGACGATTGTACTTCCAGTCGCTGCCTGTCGGCTGGGTGATTTGGCTGCCCGGAACATATGCGCGGAAAGCGTCACCTGGCTGCAGTCAGGAGTATTCCAAAAAACCGAAAGTCATCAAGATTTTTGCCGACTTACTCAGTTCGCGGCTGCGATCAAACGTCTTTGTCCTTCGAGTCATGACATCGTATCCTTCGCGACCGTCGGCGACGACGACCCAAGGACGCGCGAACGGTCTGATCCAGAATTGCATGATGGGCGTATTGTGCTCTTTACACTGGTCGTGGAAGTACCAAGTAGACGGGTACAATTTCCCGTGCGCGAGCATGCGAGGCAAGTCTCCAAGGAAGGTGTTCCTGGACACATGATTGTAAGGGATTCCAGGAATAGTGGATCGTGGGACGAATGCTCGGTGGAGCAGAAAAAATACAGCAACTACGATAGTCGCGTAAACCATAGTTTCCATCATGGCAAACATGATTGTATTGATGCAAGTCGATTGCGCCACCAGTAGCACCACTGATATATACTTCACTGAACGGTACTCGAAGCAGTAGCCCTAGAACATAAGCTCAGCCGCGGCTGAGCCTAGAAGCGTGTCGTAACGTTAAGTCATGTCGCAAGCGAGCTCTTAGCTGAACGTCGCAAACGAGGTTTTATCTGAAGTCAGCCTTGGCCACGTTTGCTTTGACGCGTTGAATGTCAAGAGATAAGAGTCGCTATTATCCTAATGCAATTCAACCTCTCCATTGAAGCGCACCGCGTAAATATCTCCTCACGACGAACGCTCAGCAACAGTCTCGTTCAGAACTTCCTTCATAGCTTCAAAAGCCTGCTTAATGTAATGTTTCAGATGAGGATATTGATATTCGGTCAATTCAAGTCTTTCAAGTCGCTCCATCAAAGTCGCTTCGAAACCCGCGAACGATCTTCTCACGCGGGAGACATCTCGTCGCCACGAACCTGCCTCTCCGTGGAAACTTTCGTCCTCCGACGTGGACGGAGCTGCATGGCCAGTCTGTTGCTCCTGAGCAGCGAAAATGGTTGTTGCAGGTTGCGCTTGTTCAGGTTGCGCTTGCGATGAATAAGGCATCATACTCTGTGGCATCGTCGCGGTGGCATCATTCTGTTGCTGGCCAGGCCAGATAAATAGAGGCACGGTTATCTGCGTCGTCGAGTCTTGTAGGCGTGGAATTGAGTTGTCCGGTGGTGGAGGTGGTACAGTCGACGGAACATCAGGAGTGTGAGAGTGAGGTGTTTCGAATGTGTTTGAGAAAATGTATCCATTCGGATCAATATCGAACACGTCGTTGAAAGGCATGGTTTCTTTGGATGGCTGAATCGACTGGCTGAAGTGTGGTGGCTGATTTTGCGAATATATAGCCGACGCTGAACTGTGCATTGACTGATTGATGATATGCTGTGATGGCTCTTGCGAAATGAAACCATACGTTGGATGTGAGTGAACTCCCAGCTCCAATGTGCTCTGACCAAGCATGTTGAAGGCTGCATTCTGATTGATTGGCTGCGTCTGATAAGCAGTGAGTCCTAGGTATGGATCGTAACCCGGATGTCCTTGGGTCTGTTCATATGTATTGGAAGCAGGGCCTCCTTGTGGCGGTTGAGCCTGGAATTCGGCCGAGGTAGGAATAGGGGCATGACCCGGTTGCCCTTGGTCCTCTCCGGGCACATTGGAAGAAGCATGTTCTATTGATGATTGAGCCTGCGGTCCCTCAGAATACACAAGTAGGTATCCTTATCAGTGCTTTGCTTTGAGGTTTGGCCGAAGGGGGACCTACTGCAACTGGGAAGATTCTCTTTCTTCGAGGGGAAAAGTTCCCGGTAGGCAGCGAACCACGATTCTTTGTTGGTTCTTCCTCCTGGTGTGATGTTCAGGAAATTGAAGATGTTCTGCGTAGCAGCTATGTCAGTGACGAAGGTCACAGGCTTGCTTTTCCTCCTGCTTTCTTTGCCCTGCCGCGAACTATCGGACGGTCCTGGGCATTTCGTGTCGTTCACATGGTTGATGTATAGCTCCTGGCTGTTGAAGATTTCGCCACAACTCTCAACTTGGCACTCGAAGCGGTGATACTCGACGGCGTGTTCCCTTTTCCTCCTGCTTTCTTTGTCCTGCCGCCAACTATCGGACGGTCCTGGGCATTTCGTGGCGTTCAAATGGTGGATGTATGGCTCCTGGCTGTTGAAGGTTTCGCCACGATTCTCAAGTTTGCACTCGAAGCGGTGATACTCGACGGCGTGTTTCCTACATTCGAATGAGGGAACAGCGCTTACAGACAAGTGTGGCAAGGGTGACACGGAGCGACATACTTGACTTCATAGAAGTTTTTGAACCCTTTATTTCTGCGCGTCGATCGCCATGAGCAGTCCTCCCGCTTGTGAGCTCGAATGATACAGTCGTACGCTTCAGTTTCCTCGGGGTTTTCAGTGTCATCATGTGGAGCCGAGGCCAATGCAGGCACACTTGCAGCAGAGCTGCCCTGGTTGTGTCCGCTAAGCATGGCGGCTGAAGGAATTGTGCCGTTCCCTTCAATCCGTGTTCCGATGGGAGTGGGTAGGCATCCAAAGAACGTCCACTTTGTTCAGAGGAAGTACGAAGGTCGATCACAAAAAACGTCGGGGGAGTAGGTCTTATGGTCTGTGTCGAAACCATCACCCCACAGTCGTACGAGCGTCGCAGCATCACGTCAGTCAGCATGGTGTTGCACGGCATCCAGAAGACCAGTAGAGACGTCTTCATGTGCTGACACTACCTGCAGCCACAATATCCTGCCAAGGCGTCAGCTTGACGAGGGTGGTACCGGAGGACAACGGGGGGTTGAAGTATTGGCGGCAACACAAGCACAGCATCGGAAGCAGCTGATAATGCAGACCTCCATTGACCACCGGCGTAGGGAGCGTCTCGAAGGCTTGTTTTGGATTTGAGGTATGCGAGCATGAATGCGGTTAGGACGACACCGCTACTTGGAATGGGGTCCACGTGTACTTGATACGCTCTAAACTGCAATTCGATGCAACGTTGCATACTGATGAGTGGTAGAGAGTGATGCGTCGACCACTTTTCAACCTTCCCTGCCAGCAAGTGCTGCAGTTGGCGCCATGTCGAAGACTTTTACACCTTCAAGGCTGGGCAGCCATGGCATCTTGCGCGCTGCATAGAATTCAAACTCTGGTCGCGGGATCCTAGGAAAAAGGCCAAGCGGAACAGAGCAGCCATCTTTCCAGTGCGGGATCGTGAAATGTGTAGCGCTGGAATCTGTCAATTATCAGGACCTCTACCCTGTGCGCTGAAATATATCTCACCTGCCACATCTTGAGCAAAAGTGTCGCTCGACACTTCGCCCGCTGTCAGTGGCCGAGTCGATGTACGTTGAGATCAGTCCTTGTGGGTCGCGGATCTCGACCTTGTCTTTTGTTGTTGAGAGGCTGTTCAATCCACTCGCACCAGTTGACTTGCGACAGCTGTCACAGTAGCAGATGTGGCCATTGGGTCTAGAGAAGATGTCTTGCTTCAGGATTATTGTGATGCCGCTGCAGAGACAGGAACCGGTCATGCCTTTACTGAAATTGGTCTCGCTCGTGAAGTCATTTTGAGGCATGGTATAGCTACTGATGTGCTTGGAACTAAATTTCGATGGGAGCCTCGCCCTATATGTTGTCCGGAGCTGCAGTCTTGCACGTCTACAAGGTTCGAAGGTCAGCCGCACGGAAGATGCCCAATCCTTCGATCGGCAGTTTGTATCGACTTTGTTCATCCGTGACCACATCCGTGACCACGACCTACCAAGAGCAGCTTTGTCATTTCTTGTGATGCTAGAGCATGATGGTGCAGATCAGCATACGGAGCGTGTAGTGATGGGTTGCAATGAGAATGATTATCTTGATTCTTGAAATGTTAGCCCCAAGACAGCCCGGACGCGTTGTGCCGCTCTCATGCATATTTGTCAGATGGTTTGACATGCTCCGTCAAGATGACCACAATATCGAAACACGTCAATACTTGTACTCTATCACTTCCTGATGCCTATCGACTCCTTGCACATTTGCAGCGATATACGTGCACGTGCTCTTTGCTGATCCAAGCTCACCTCCGCTCCGACTTCCTTCGACGTTCTGGCATCGCGAATATGGAAATGGCTAGCAGGAAGGCAATCGCAGCAGTATTGAATCAATACAGTGCTCACCACAAAAACAACCATGGCCGCCCAACGATACTGCCCCTCATGCTTAACCAAGGCTTCACCAACGACTCTCCTCCGCACCACCCCTAGAGCGATCGCACCGCCATCTTTCCTCCGCCCATTCCACACTTCCTCACCCCTCGCCGCCGTACAATCCGCCAACGCAGCAAAATACAAACGTAAAGACGGCAGCGGCCAAGCCTTGGCCAGCAAGAAGAAGAAGAAGACTTCCACAAGCTACGCCACACCCGACCTTCGAGATGCGCTGCAGTTCAGCTTGGTGGACGCCATGCGGTATGTCAAATCCCGGCGCGCATTCCCCTCTACGTCCGCGAAAGTGCCTAACATCATTTCTCTAGATACCTGCGCGCCGCTGAAGTAGGCCGCAACCCGGCATCCTCCAAGTACGAACTGCACGTCCGCTTCAAGACGCCCAAAAACGGCGCCGTGGTCCGGAACCGCATTCGCATGCCCCATCCCGTCAAAACCGACCTGCGCATCTGCGTGATTGCGCCAGAGGACAGCGCTGCCGGAAAAGCAGCCAAAGCCGCCGGAGCCTCGCTCGTGGGAGAGGATCACGTCTTCGACATGATCAAGGACGGCCGCATCGAATTCGACCGCTGCCTGTGCCACGTCGACAGCCTGGCGAAGCTGAGCAAATCTGGCGTAGCGAGGATTCTGGGTCCCAGGGGTCTGATGCCCAGCGCGAAGACAAACTCTGTCGTGAAGGATGTGTCAAACAGCGTCAAGGACATGGTCGGTGCATCAGAGTACAGGGAGAGGATGGGTGTGGTGAGGATGTCCGTTGGACAGTTGGGCTTCACACCCGAGGAGATGCAAAGGAATATCAAGGCGTTCATCGACGCATTGAAGAAGGACATGGCCGCGCTGTCGGATCGCATATCAAAGGAGATCCACGAAGTGGTGCTCAGCAGCACCAACGGCCCTGGCTTGAGCCTGAACGGCGAGCTGAGGAGCGCCAACAGCATTCCCACGAAGGACTTGAGCACTATGTAAGAGTCCGAGCTGATGCATTGATACCGGAACGGCGTTTACGCGGAAAGCGTTTGTACAACCCATCTATACATTTCTTCATTTAGGCTAGTCTATTGGCCGCCTGTATTCACACCAGATCACCAGTTTCTCTTTACCTCCTTCTACATCTTCGAGTCGGTTCCCACGAAACCATTGACCACACTCGAAATGAGCTGGTTCGCGATGGCTGTGCTAGGAGGCAATCTCAGACCGCCCTCCTTGTACTCCGGACCAGCCGGGTCGCCCAGACCACTTGTACCAACTCTAAGCGCATCTCTCACTTCCGCGAAGTCGAACCACTTCGCGTCATCCAACTCAGGATCGTTGCCGAGATCGATCGTCTCGCCTTCGGGGACAGCCTGACCGACAGCACCAATCATCAAGTTCGCGGGATACGGCCATGGCTGCGTGGAGTGAATCACAACCCTGCCAACAAAAATACCTGCCTCCTCATACACTTCGCGGCGCACGGCTTCCTCGATGCTCTCAGCAGGCTCCGCGAATCCTGCAAGGGTCGAGTACCAGTAAGGCGGCCAGCGCCTTTGACGACCAAGCAAGATCTTGTCGCCTTTGTGGTTCACCACGGCCATGATGACGGTGGGATCTGTGCGAGGGAAGCTGACGTTTGACACTCCTGTACGGGTGGCGCAAGGAGGACGCTCGTTGGTGTTCACGGGTGTGGCAGATGTAGTAGACAAGGGTGCTGCTCCCTTCTTCGCGAGATCTGTGGACGGGCAGGCACGTTTGAAGCCGCCGTTGACGGACATCGTGGGCTGGCCGCATTGCGCGCAGAATGGGTTGCGCGCGTTCCAGTCGAGGAGTTGGCGGGCTTCGGCGTAGATGGCAGCTACAGGCGTGTGTGTGTCAGCATAAAACCCTCACAGAATACCTTAATGTCCAGATCACGAGCGAACGTACCATCGCTAGCTTCCAATTCCATAAGTCTACCCTTCCCAAATTCCACACCACCAGTCTCAACCTTCTTAATCAGCTCCTCGCACGCCTCCTTCACATTTCCCCTTGGAGTGACATCCACCGCGAAGAACGGCGCGCCCACATATCTGTTCTTCCCCTGATAATCCAGCCCGTCCTTCACGCTCTCATCAATCCCCAGGAAAATCATCTGCGGCACCACCTCCTCCGAATTATACTGCGCCAGCATCTCCTTCTCGTTCCGCGCATACGGGTCCTCGCCGATGATCGGCTTGACATCCTCGAATTTGACGTACTGCAGCTTCTTATTGTCAGCGGACTGGACGAGAGGCTGCAAGTCCTTGCACAGCATGAACGAGGTGCTTGGGTGCTTGAGCGCGCGGCCCAGGAAGACATGGTCGCCGCGTAGGAAGCCCAGGCGGTTGAGAGGCGAGCCGGAGAAGTAGTTTGCTACTTCGCGACCGAATTTTCGGGACAGCATTGAGTCGACGTCCGGGTGGGCGGGCAGGGGGAGATCGGGTTGTTTGGTAGGCATTTGTGAGGCGGAGTGGTATTGCCGTTTTTTGCAGGGAATCTCGATGGCTGGGTTGAGTGGAAATATGTTTATTCAGTTGGTTGGGTACTATGGGATTGCCATGTAGAAGTGTGTAACAACACAGATGTATTTTGTGATGACGTGTATGCAAGGGCTCTGCTGTGTAATCAATATTAGAATTCCGATGGAGGGGGGGCCTATTGCCCAATATACACCTTTTCCACCTTTGGATTGCCGAGGTCGATTTATCAAATAAAGCAGTGTCCCAAAACGGGAATACATAAATCTTTGAACGTTTTTGTGAATTTGAACTACTACATCCGCGGCGGGCCGTTTTGTTTGTCCACTTCAAGACCCTCACATCTGTGCGGTAGCTTTCAACGGCATCGTTCGTCCCGCCGAGCAGCTGCCGAGCCGTCGACATCAACCATGAATCGCCAAAGTACGCAACAGCCGAAGGCACGATGATTCGGCGCAGTCGCTGGCGTTGATCTTCAGGTGAATAAGACCACTCAAGCTACCCGAAAAGACATCTATGCGTTTGAAAAGTAATCGAATAATACTACATCAGAAATATAATCTGACAAAGGAGATATTAAGGCTAGGTACAATGCTGCAGCCAAATCACAGCCTCGTCGGACCAACATTCGAGCTCTCCGCCACTGTATGCTTGTCGACCCGAATGCCATGCAAAGGAATCTCATCCCCGCTCTCTTCATCCCTCTCTCTAGGCGGGAGGCTCTCGAGTGTGTAATGGTACGTTTTGGAGTCGGGCCTCAGCCTACCGCCACCCGGCGCCGAACGCGATGAATTATTCTCGTCGGGCAGGCGGTAGAAGACCGTGCCACTCGTCCTCTTCCCGGTGGGAGGCGGAACCGCTCCCTCCATGTCGCTTTGCGAATAATTTGATTTATCCTTGGAGCGGAATGGGTTGGAGGAGCCGGTGCGCGAAGTGCCGTTCTTGCTTCTGATTCCGAGCGTGCGCAGGAAGACGTTCAATGTAGGCAGCATCGTCGGCAGGTTTGCGGAGATGATGCCGGCGGCCATCTCAATGGCTGTCCATCCAACGGTCGGTGCGAGCGTGTAGCTTGGATCGCTAGCTGTGTACGTGAACAGGACGCTTGTGCGGTAGGCCGATGCGAAGACAACGCTGGGATGATTATTAGCCCAAAGCACCCATGAATCAAGCCCTGGAGGATAGGGTACACGTACAAGGATCCCAGACCGAACGCGGCGGTCAGACCAATCTTCTCTCTCTTTCCGAGCTTCAAGCTCCAGACCGGGGGCAAGGGCATGAGCAGAATGATGAGATCGGTGAAGATTGTGGATGCTGCATTAGCAATCCACGTGGCCACCTGGTTGATGCACTTTCCAGGCAGCTCCGGATACCACATCTTCGCGACCGGAACGCAGATGAAGATGAAGAGGAAGGTGATTGTGACCACCCAGACCATGACGAACGTCCCAACCGCCCATGCCATCTTCTTGAAGTACGGCACGCGGAAAATGCGGTAGTACATCAGGAGGAGGCTGATCTTTGTCCAACCTAGGTTGAAGGCGTACAAGATTTCGGCGACGACAAGCCATTTGGCCATCATGACGACGTCCGCGGGATCGAGTAGGTCGGCGTGGATGCCCATTCCGCAACTATGCATTGCAAAAATGAATCCAACGACGAGCAGGTTCCAGCACTTGTGAGAAATTAGCGATGCTCCAGTGTGCAAACGATCAATGATGCAAGTCATACCATCGAGAAGATAATCATGTAATCATCCCACCAGAGCTGCTGTGCTTTGATCCGACGACTCGTCAATCGCAGAGCGACGGACAACAAAGCCAAAATTGTCATCGATACCACGACTGAAACGGTCCATGGCTGAATGTTGTGAGGGTCGAAGCCTGGCAGGCCAGGAAGTTGAGATTCGGCCATGGTCTCGGGGTGTTGCAAACGAATGGGATGAGTTCCTGTTGAAAACACTCAAGGCACCCGTGGCATGACTTTGCCCGGGGCGTTCACCCCATCTTGATATACTACACACTCATGGGTCCCCTGTCGAATTCTTCAACTGCGCTCTGGGCATCTTTGGCTCCCAGTTTGTAGAGAGATATTTAGCGAGTTCTGATGAAGGTGAACACTGCGATAGACTTCCGGGGCCCAGAGGGCCCCCGAATCCGGGTATTGGACAGCCAATGAGCCCGGCAGATTCTGACGATCTTCTTTCCAAGGTTTGACGGTCTATCACTAGATAGAGACCCTAGAGAGACTACGCTTTGCCCTCCGCCAAAGGATTCTCTAATCTGCTCCGCAATTGCAGGAGCCGTGACGTTTGTTTTCGTATGCCGCCTTCGGAGGCTCGGAGGTCGTCTTATGCATGTGCAGCTATACACGTCTTAACATCAGCTTCTATAGGACGCTCCGAAAACTCCGACCTCATACCCGCAATCAGAGTATATATATGTCGCTGCTTGCACCGAATATAGGCAATCCACTCTGAACCGCAACGATGTCCCGCAACCTGGAGACACCGTTGATCTCAAGCGTCTCGTCAAGACGCCGGAGCTTTCTGCCGCGTGGTGGAGGAGGACGAAAGCGCGCCGTCACTGCAAATAGCGCAACGCTATGCTGTAGTTCAAGTGTCAGTGTTTTCGGCTTTTAAACGAGCCAACAACTGCACGACGATGGTCGGCTGAACGGCTCTTGCCCAAGTGCCGCTTTTATCCCGTCGAACTAGACATCACCCTGCCGCGGCATTGAGACTACTGGGTGACAGCTAGGGCAAATCCACTACTGCTGCCACCAGGGGCGTGGGCCCTGTCCAGCCATGTAACCAGGTAGGCGTGTGGATCTGTACATGGGTGTTGACACATTTCGAGCGTCAAGTTTGTGACTGTTATAAGTCAGGAGGTCAGACGTACCACTCCGTCGGGTTTGATAACTCTTCTCCTTATACCATAGTCTGCCGTTTCTCATTCTGCCAGCCAACCATCATCTGATTCGATCAAACGCAAAGTCACACGCTATTCCTCATCAATCACGACCTGCATTCGCTCGATATCATGGCGGCGAAAACCACAATCAATGTTCCTCACCTGGGCGGCATCAGTGTTGGCTACCGATCCACCGGCATCGACGCCGCAAAGCCCACGCTCGTGCTCATCAACTCCATGTGCACGACGTCGGCACTCTACGATGAACAATTCAACAGCAAGTCCCTGACCGATGCCGTCAACCTGCTGGCGATCGAGCCCCTCGGCCACGGAGCCACCGCCTCCGTCACCGAGCATTTCACCTACTGGGACACCGCCACCATGGCCCTCCAGGTGATGGAGGCTCTCAACGTGCAAAAAGCGTTTGTGCTGGGCACCAGCCAGGGAGGTTGGATGGTCGTTCGTATGGCGCTACTCGCACCCGAAAAGGTAGGTCTCTTGTCCAGCATTTATCTTCCATATTAGCACCGTTTCCGTCTGGCTGGGCGAAAAATGCTGATCACCACTCTGGCAGATCCTCGGCGTGCTTCCTTTGGGAACATCCATGGACTACGAGTCTGCTCACTCACGCGAACTCGGCGCCTGGAACCCCAGGGTCGACCTCGCGCCGTTCCTGGAGAAGTGGTCTGTTCCCAATCCTGACTTTGTCGTTGACGAGGTATGGCGTGGGATGGTCGCTGGCCTGGGCTTCTCGGGTACAGTCGGTCAAGATGTCTTGTCGTTCTGGGACCAGACCGTCAAGGAGGTCTACAGCGGCGAAGAGGGGCGCAAGAAGCTCCGCATGGCGCTCATCAATCTCATGGAGAGGGATGGATTGATCCGCCGCCTCCCTGACATCAAGTGTCCGGTGTACTGGCTGCAGGGCGATCAGGATCCTGTCTTCCCTATTGCCATTCCGGAACAGCAGATCAAGCTGTTCACTTCGTCGTCCGAAGCGACTTTGACCCTGGTCGAGGGTGGTGGCCACTACCTGAACGCTACCAGTCCCAAGCAGACTGAGGAGGCAATCCTCAAGATGGTGGGCAAGTATGCTTGAACGATGTATATGCGCGTGCATTGGTATGAAAACATTTGATCATGATTGATGAATGGCGATTGTCTGGCGAGATGCCAGATCCTTCATTTCGCACAGTTGGCACGGCGCATTAGTCAAAAAATGTTGTGTCGTGGAAGCAATCTGTCATGGGCGAGCCAACAGATGTCCATCGAAATCGCTGAATTGTTGCGTTCGATCGTAGAACAACGGCAAGGACAATTAGCGTAATTCTCAAAATGCTCCCTTTGTAAGTAAGATGTCCTGTTTGTTCATATGTTTGTTTATTTGCTCGTTCGTATCTGCGAGAGCTGCGCAACACATGCACCATCAGAAACGGCCGTCGACAAAACTTAGGGTTTGGGGTACAAGCATGCATATAAACCTACATTTACACACCACTCTCTACACAAATCAGGTCTCTGAACGTTAACATATCTAATGCCAACGCGAGAAAGACTTTTGCAGCACAGCGATACGCCACTCAAGCTCCAAGTCATCGCCGCCTTGCCGTGAAACGTGAAACTTGTGACGTGTTGCCGTTCTGCCAATCCAGCACTGGACTACACTAGCACGAAGGACGGTATAGAGTTTTTGCTAGACAAGGTAAGTCGACATCTTGGCGATCAAGGAGGCCGCCATCAGAGGTCTGGAATCCAGCCGCACAAAAAAGTAGCTCCATGGAGCAGATGACGGCCGAGTGAAGCCCTGACTTGTAGCTCATCGCGAAGAACGCCCACGTGGTACATGAAAACTGATAATTCAACCATCAAACACCTGGGACAGCGACTTGTCCTAACTCAAAACACCTGTCTGTCAAACATTCTTTCGACATCTGACTTTGAACTTCAGTGGGAAAGGGTCCTGGACTGAAAAAAAAAAAGACCCAACAGGAGTGATAAACCACGATAGTAACATTCATTCGAAGACAATAAAGAAAGAAAGAGAAATGAGTGCAAAAGCACACCG
This sequence comes from Cladosporium sp. BSL10, assembly GCA_001553865.1. Lineage (NCBI taxonomy): Eukaryota > Fungi > Ascomycota > Dothideomycetes > Cladosporiales > Cladosporiaceae > Cladosporium > Cladosporium sp. BSL10. The sequence goes on from LJJI01000072.1 coordinate 35,662, forward strand.
CACCATGACAAGTCGTATCTCTACCACCCCTTCACCATTCCTTCATGCCCTTGTAAAAGCTTTTTCATTTCACCAAAGAGACAACCCTGTCGACGTTTTCCTAAACAGCCACCCCACGATCTCGTACAGCAAGTTGGTGCAAGAATGCGCTGATTGAAACCCTGCATCTCATTTCCCACCAAGCGAGGGTTGATCATTGCGAGAATTCTTCCTTCTTAATCGCTGCCATCTTGAATTGTTCTTCGTCTGATTCTTCCTTGCACAGGCCTTCCTCGTACATGGCATCCTCAGGCTTGACTTCCGCCTTCATCTTCATCTCTTCTGTCAACCATGACGTACGAGCAGCAGCATCCTAAGCTCCACCCGAAGCGCCAAGCTTCGCCGCCAAAACCGAAATGTCAGTCCTAGCACCCTCGTCCTCGACCAGGATCTTTTTGAGATTTTGAAGTTTGTCCTCGCTGATCTGCGGGTCCGCGAGCAGGACTTGCTGTGCGGAGGGGCAGAACTGCAGATCACCAAGTATCTGAGCTGCGAGAGGGTTCATAATTGGTCCCGGTTGCTGAGGTATGGGTGACTGGTATGGTGCTGTTTGTGGTTGCATATGGGGAGGTGGGTAGTGCTGTTGTGGGTGTTGATGTTGCGGGTAGTTCGGTGGTGTGTTGCCGGTTGGCATTTGGGGCGGAGGCGGTGCATTGTAGGGGTTCGGAGGGAATGGGCTACCTGGTTGATTGTGAGCTGGTGAGAAATGCGGGCCCGAGGGAGGCAGAGGCGAGCCTTGGGGCCCGACGGTGGAGTTTCTCATGTGTTGTGGGAGGTGGTGGCCGTTTGTTGATTGTGGAGGTTGTGAAGGCGTCGCTTGCGGGTCTGACATTTGCGGAGGTTGTCTTGTGGGAGGAGTATCGTTTGCCGCTCGCGCTACTACGAATGTAGCCAGAAGAAGGCGTTCTTCCACTGGCCGCTTAATGGTGCAGTGCTCGAGCATCTCGATGTGGTCTGGGATCTTTCCGCCGGGCTCGATCGGGATGATGTAGAGGTCCTTTACCAAAGAAGGCTTGTCTTTGTTAACGACAGCGTATCTTTGGCGGGACGCGAAGTACTCGAAGGTCTGTGAAAATGCTGCAGCATCGTCGTGCGGTGTGAACGCTAGAACGGAGACGTCGGAAGAACTGCTCCACTGAAGACCACACAGATATTCTTCTGCCTTCTGGATCTGCAGACGACCATCGATGTTCAGCTTGTCAGGGAGCATCTGCTTCCAAGGGACTGTTAGTGACACGTCACGGCCAGCAACGAAACGGGCATTCACAGTGGGCTCGCTGTCACCCGAGCTCTGTACAAGCTTGCCACGCCAGACAATGCTGTCCGGGCCACTAGCCTCAGCAGGCGCATAGTTGTCATCATCATCGTCCTCTGCAAGCATACGATCGACATCTGCATCCTCCTTTGTTCCATCGGTCTGCTGTTGAATGGAACTACGACGGCGAGGTGGAATCTGCATGGGTCGGGGTGCGCTTGATTGTGTTGGCGATTGTGCAGTCTTAGCCCAGATTGTGTTCACATCAAACTGCTGACTCGATTTTCTCCTCTCCTGGTCAACTGCAGAAGCTTTTCCAGTGTCGACCGTCATCGGTGTTTGTGAGGGTTGCTTGGGTGAGCCTGGTGCGCCGTCTTGTGTTGGGCTCATGCCTGCCATCTCGGCATCTGAGACACTTTGCCTCACAGGTCGCGAGACCGGAGCAGAGTTTGTGAATGCCGATTCGTCTTCGACTAACTCGTCACCCTTGTGAGTGTGCCTGTAGCGAGGAGGCGCTTCCTTCTGATCAATTGTCGCATGGCGATCAGCTTCCGCCTTGATGGCCGCGCGCTCTTGCACCAGCTTATCACTGGCCATGTCGCTGGATTGCATGGTTGCCATGCTGTCTGCCGTTCGTGAACCAGATAGGAGCTCGAGAAGTAAGGTCTTGTTCTGCTTAAGGTTGAACATGAGCATACGGAATTGAGCTGCATATAACTTGTTGTGGGGACCCTCGTGGTTCATAGTAAGAGCGTACTCGATCTTCGAAGCGTGTCGGTCGCCGAGGGATTTAGCGGTCTGACCGTCGGGTATCCTGTACGCAGCAGCCTTCACTTGCTCTGCAACATTCTCTGAGATGACCTTGCTAAGCGCAGTCGCAATGTTTTGGCGTTCCTTGGGCAGCTTCTCAATTGCGACAATTGCGGTGTCTGGGTCCTCTGATGCGACCTTTGTGGCCGCCGAGGACTTGCGTCGTTTGTCCTTCGGCGCACCGCGCGCTGGCTTCTCTTCGATAGATGCTTCGGCAGTCTCCTGGCTTGCTACTTCGGGCTCTCTCTTGCGCTTGCTGCTGGCCTCCTTCGTATCCGCCGCGGGTGTTGGCGTGTTCTTTGGCTCTTCAGTAGCAGCACTGTCTCCTCTGAGCTCTTTCTTCAGCCAGCTTGGCTTTCCACTCTTGGACTTCCGGCTCTTGCTCATCTTCTTCTCTTGGAGGTAGGTCTTATTCCTCTGCTCCCAAATCTTTGTACCATTCTTGATAGACTCGACCGTCTCTTCATGCTCCTCAGGCCTGCACTCTTCGCAGAAGTAGTGCTCTCCGACCTCGTCCTCGTCCTCCGGCACGCCCATGCAGATGTTGTGCTGCCACACGGAGCAGGCATCGCACGAAACGAACGCGCGCTTGTCGGCCTCGTTATCGTCACCGCAGACGCAGCGGATGACATCCTCCTCGTCCCCCTCTTCTTCCTCCTTGACCTCCTGGGACGCGGCAGCCTTCTTGGATTGCTTCGAGGCGGTTCCCTTGGCGGCCGGCTTCGGGTTCGGGGCGGGCGACGAGGACGCGTTTTTGTGCTGGCCTTTGGTGGCGCGGCCTGAGCGGCGAGGTTCGTCTGAGTCTGTGTTAGCGAGAGGGCTCTCGGTGGGATATACGCGCATCCCTCGGGCCATTGGCACAGCGCGTACGCGTGTCTGCTGGTCTCGGGATGCGACATGACGGGCCTGCTTACCGGCCATAGCTGCGATATGGGAGGGCACTCGTGGAGCTCTTATCGCCGTACGAGTGCTCTTAGGATGATAATGCGACAAGGAAAGGCGAATGGGAACAGTTTCACAACAAGGACTAGCTAGGTTTGCGCCGCCTGGCAACAGTACCGATGCGCGCGTGTCACTCTGCGGTGGATATGCCCAGAGTGATGCCTGCGCGCGCGGTCGCAGCGCAGTCCTCCAACACTGTGCGCGACGAGCTCTCCGTCGCTATATGCTCGCCCTGCCGTGTTAATGCAGGCACGCGACTTGCTTGCGCTGTGCTTGCTGTAGCTTTGAACAGCTGCTGAAATGGTGCTGGTGAGTATCGCTCTCGCCGGCGTGGTGGATGGGCAGTGTGAGTAGTGGTGGCGGTGGCGGTGGCGGTGGTGGTAGCGAGGGAGTGAATGGTGTAGATGGGCGGAGTCGTGAGTGAGTGAGTGAGTGAGTGAATGTTGCGCGGTGCAGGGAAACGCGAGGCGTAACAGGCAAGCGGAGTCGACGACGGCGGGATGGCGGGCACTTGCTTGCCTTGTGGCCTAAGCTCCCCGCATGGAATCGGCATGAAGAATCGCCTTGTCTTTGTCAGCCAGCGCTGTAGGCGTCTGTTACGCCACCTTGCGACTCTGTAGCAAGGCCGATGTAGTAGATTATATGAGCAAAGTAGTACATTATATGCGTGTCTCTCGCTGCGCCTTATTTCTGTTATTATCATCTACTAGTAAAAATAATTAATCGCGGCGTGAGTCGTCCGACATGGCCCCACGACAGTTCTTACTGGTCTTCTATCAAGATCAGGCGAATGACGTGAGATCAGAAAGTGGGTCGACGAGCATTCACGAACTAAACCACCCCCTCGTGACACGCGCTCTTCAAGTGGCTTATCCAACATCGGCAATGCTGGTAGTGGTATGCTGCTGGGGGAGTGACGACCAAAGTCCCGACAGCCAGCACGTAGCCCGCTGTTGTGAACCCATCTCCCATGGCATCCTTCGCGATGCTGTAATAGAGGCCCACAGCTGAACTACCGAAAGTAAAAACCAATCCAAGCGCTGCGAGCAGATAGCAAAACGGAACGCGTCGCCTGGATTCTGTCCTCATGGTGGCTGGAGGACCGTCTGCTAATTGTTGCTCTCCCGCTTCAGGCTGGTACTGTTTGGGTTCATTGTGCTCCTTGTGGGTTCTAGAATCTGCATCTCTTGAGGCGTCGGCAAGCTCACCATCCTCTTTACGTGGAAGGGTCTTGACTGGGCCTATCGCTGGATTCGATGCGTAAGATGTTTTCTGTTGCGCGGGGACACGGTATCGGACTGATTGTTCCTTCTGGAATCCGGACGTGGTGGCGGTGTTCGCGTCTGCCTGATTATGCTTCAAGGCGAATACGGCTGGCTCAAGATGCTCTCGAATTTTGGCAACAATGGGCATCAGCTTCTTTACTCTCGTCCTCATGTTCATAGCAATCGGCCTGATTACCCAGCCGTGGCCATCGTCTTGCTTCCGCAAGTCTTCCAGTATTTTCGCCAAGTCCAGAAACGCGATGTCGCAGTCTGACAAGCAGGTGCTCACGCACTGAGTCGCTTCTTCATCTAGGTCAGGACGCAGGAAAAGCGACTCGACAAGCAGATGCAACAGCTTGCTTAAATCGGCGACCGAGTTCTTGACACTACTGAGGACCGAGGTGTACTCGTGCAAACTCTTATAAGGTTTCCAGTTTTCGAGATGGCTGTCGAGACAGGAAATCAACCCCTCGCAAGTCTGAATACCTGAACAGACTATTCCCACTGCATGGCGGCTGGATCCATACTGGTGTGTTTTCTGCTCTCTCGTAGCAGAAATGAGGGTATCAGCAGTAAATCAGAAGAGTTATCAGACGGCAATCTAGCTTGTAAAGACATGGAGTAAGCCCGCGCTATGTAGGCCGTACATGCTTGCAGACGTTTAGCCGTCTTGCATAGAAGACGCGACCAATTGCTGCAGTGTGACAGCTCCGCCAAAGGGCGAAGTGCATGACATCCAGCTTGGGCGCGACATTATCGCAGAACAGATGCCTACCACCAGACCACCTCTTCGACACTAGCAGAGAATTGTTTGCCCTGGCCTGCAGATTTCCCAGGTCTTCATGTCGCTGTTTCAAGAGTGAGGAGTGAAGTGTGTAGAGTGACGTTGTCTCTTGGCTTCCACACCTCCACAGCGAACAAGCAAGTCATTCGCCTCCCGCCGAGCCGCTGCACCTCAAGCTTCCTAGCTTCAATGTTGACGTGTTTACCTGAGCACCATCAAACCATGGAGATACAATAGGACAAAAGATACAGCCATTCAGTACATATGCGCCCACAGCCATGAGCAAGTTCTTCATCGACAGCACGTCGGAATCCGCAGACACCACGCCCGCATACGTCGACTCACCAAGCTTCGGCTCCGACGATGAGGACACCCTTCCCTACCCGGCCGAGCTCGCTCGCAACGACTTCCTAGCACCAGACTTCGACGCTCAAACATATCTGTCATCTCTGCGGAATCGACACCAGACGCTCGAGGATCTACGCAGCGACCTCCGCCAGCGAAGCCAGCTTCTCAACCGCGAGCTGCTGGATTTGGTCAACGGCAACTATGAGGAGTTCTTGAGCTTGGGCGGAGATTTGAAGGGCGGTGAAGAGAAGGTGGAGGGTGTCAGGGTTGGATTGCTTGGGTTTCAGCGCGAGGTTGAAGGCATAAGAAAGGCTGTGCAGGACCGGGCTCGGGAGACGGGCGAGCTGTTGCAAGAGAAGAAGGGCTTGAGGAAGGAGATCGTGCTTGGTAGAGCATTGCTGGAAGTACACGAGAGGCTCGAAGAACTTGAGGAGAAGCTAGGCATAAAGACGAAGGAGGGCGAAGAGGACGATGAAGATGAAGACGATGAAGAGGAAGATGACACTTCAGACCTGGAAAGCTCAACACATGCGAGCGCCGTCAAGCGTCTGCGCAAGCAGTCAGAGCAATATCTTTTGGTTGTCTGCCAGAGCAGCAAGCTTGGCCAAAGCCATCCTTTCCTGGTCTCATTGCAACCTCGAGTGGACGAGGTCCGCAAGACCCTGATTCTGGATCTTTCAGCATCTTTGCGGCAAGCAAAATCGTCGAACGACCGAAATGCCGTGCTTGGTCTGAGCCAAGTGTTCGGAGCACTTGATGCGCAGAGTGACGCGTTGAAGGTGCTCAAAGGCGGATGAGCGCAACACCCAACCTCAGCAATCAGCACAACTTATTGAGTTTCGCCGCCTTTGGTTGACTGGCCGAACAACGACCCATGGCAAGTCTCGACCATGCCGACTGAATGCCCCAGCCGGCATGCTGCACTCATGTCTACCGCTTCCTCTACACCATCACGCCAGGCCTTTTCACCCTGGCGGCCTAAAGAGTTGTCTCTCATCGCCCCGTCCAAGCCCATGAGTGCCAGCCACAGGGAAACGCTTTGATTGAAAGATGAATTCACCGAAGCTGAGCGTATTCAGTTGTTGACGATCGTAGATGAAAGCCAAAAGCCGGCTCGGCGGATTTTCTGCTGGTTTGATTTGCAGGCACGCCGCCCAAGGGGCAGGAAATAGTGGTCGTGGTATCGTGATGATAGACACTGAGATTGACAGCACAGTCCCCTTCCTAGATAGTGGACATGGAGACACAGCAAACAGGCCAACCGAAGCCACCCATACACGCCGAATATCAAAGCACAGAATCGGCTCGAAGATCGAATCGCACTCAATATCAATTACGCCTTATCAAATCCATTTGGGTATCTTGCCAACGCCCTTCCCCCCCAAACTCCAAATCGCATGCGAATCAGATAACATAAACGCAATTACACCCTCACGCCGTCCCTTCGCCTCCACTTCACGCTCCTTACCATTCTCCGTTTCATCGCCCCCAGAGCCTTCTTGACACCAGGCAGGAATCCCTGGTTCGCGTACGCTTGGCTTGCATCCCACATCATGACACCACCAAAGCTGTCGAAGCCCTTGCAATACTCGATAACCTTCGCCAACGCATCCACCGGCACATACCCCGACCCTGCAGCCGTAGGTCCGGCCGGTACGCCAAGCAAGACCTTTACACCCTTGTTCAGCGACTTGTTCTTCGCCCAGTCGTCCCAGATGTTGAAGTTGAAATTCGTCTGTTCGGTGGTGTTTGGCTGATACGACTGCACGCCGCAGTAGTTGTTGTAGAACTGCACAAACACAGCGTCGAAAGAGACTTTGCCGTCCAGCATCGCATCGTCCGCGGCGTCGGGGTACGGGCACTGTGGCGCTGCGGTGAGGTAGTACTTGTCACCTGTCCGCGAGGTGCGATCATCCATCAGAGCGCGGAGTTTCTGGCCGAAAGGAACCATGTTGGTGTTGACCGACTCGAAGTCAAAGTCAAAGCCATCGACACTGACATCGCCGAAAGGTCGAAGAGCGCTCGAATTGGACTGGCGGGGGCCGAAGGTCTCCCAGATCTTCTTGGCGCCTTTCTCTGCAGCCTCTGTGGTGAGAAAGCCGCCTTCGGTGTACGTGGCGCCGCCGATGGAAAGCAGGATGGTCTTGTTGTGTTCGTGTTGGCAGGTGGCGATGTCGTCGCCGATTTGCGGACACTCGAGGAGGCCGGTGCCGTTGAAGGGCTGGCAGTCTCTGGATTGGTTTGAAAAGTCGATGACGGGCTCGCCACCTATGCCTGTGGTCATCTGGAACATGAAGGCCATGGGAATGATGTCGATGTTGGAGTCTGAGTCGTGGTCAGCTTTGTAACGGATCGTGCTGTCACGAGGGTAGGGCAAGGCGCACCTGCACAGTATGTCGATAGGTTTTGCTGGACCATGCCACCGCTTGATTGCCCTGTCAATGGAGTTAGCTCAAGGCTTCATGTATGCCGCAAGAATATCACGACAGGCTTACCCCAATAAACAGCAACATTGCTTGATCCTTGTGTCGCAAACCGAGCATCTGCATTGGAGAAGATTGATGTTACAGCAATTGCAAAAGCCAATCGTCGTGCCATGGTTGCCGAAAGAGACTGAGAGAGCACGGCAAGAAGCGACACTGTAGCTTGGGAATGACAACAATGACTCTAGAGCAGTAACATCCACTATTCCAGACGGTGCATTCGAACAAGAATTCACAATTGCATTGTCTTGGCTTTTCCCCTATACTTCTATACCATACCTGCCGAAAACACAGTGGCGTAGAAAAGACTCCAAAGTGGCAGGTGCGTGAATACTGTTCGCGAATCAAGGGATCAGTGCACTTCAGACTTACAGCCACCAGGATCGTCGAGGCAAAGAGAGTCTCTGTACATGTAATAGCTTTGTTGCGGTGCAGTCGTTCAATATTTGTGATATCATGTCAATTGTATGTTGTAATGGGCATCCATATTTGCAACCACATCATAGCGATAGACGAACCAAAGCAGACCGGCAAAAGACCACCTAGTGAGACGAGTCAACTGGGGCGAGGCGGTTGTGACGGTTTCTGCAACAAAACAATTGTCTTACATCCTGTGAGACAAGACTGGCCACACCCATGAGAGGCGGCCGGTAAGGAAAAGCACAAGCGACGGGGACTGAACAACGCCAATATTCGGTGTGCAGGTCAAATTCAACTTCTGGACGGATTTTCGTTTAATCACAGGTTGTTTGAATAGCGAGTTTCCAGGGAAAGTAAGTCTTCGGTCGTGTTGTGATGTTGAGGCGTGCGTTGACTCCCGTACGTTGACCCCCGGGCCGATGTCTCACTGTGCCGCCACTCATCAAACGTTGTGATCTTATACAGCTGCAGCTGAAAGCGCTTTTCGCATTTTATGAATAGCGTAGTCACGTAGAGTCGCCAGCATTCTGTTACTCGTTGAAAGAGTTCCAGCATGATGGCAATGTGGAATGTCTCTACCTGACTTCACGCGTCGCAATCTCGATGAAAGATTGACACGGCAGTACGCAAGAATCAAAGACGGGGCCAGGCTATACGCGTGAGCGACTGCCAGATCCACTTATTCTTTCGTAGGTCACGATAGAAGATATCTGAAAAGGCTGTGCAATGATTTTAGCAGGCAAGGGTGAGGAATTTGTCTTCAATCGCATTCATTCAACTTTAATTTGTATCTTGCCGATCCCACGATCCACACAAGCTTGCATAGCTGTACCCCTTTCTTGCTTTCTCAAAACCGTACTATTATATTCTATTTGGCCACCACACACGGTCACTTTGCACGCTCCACAGCCACCGCTGTTACAGGAAGACATGACAGCAAATCCTGCTTGGGTCAAGACCTGCAGAAGAGTCATGTCAGGTGGCACGGTCAATTGTTCTCTTCGATCCGTATCAGTCTCGCGGGCCTCGACTTCGAATTCGGATCTAGAAGTACTCCCAGGAACAGAACCTCCAAAATATTCCAGGTGGATGAGGTGCTCCGGATATCCCAGCAGATCTGCGTTCTCCTTGCAAGCTTTGATGAGACTCGGAGGACCAGAGCAGAAGATGCGTGTCGAAGATCCATCATGGTTCCTGGGCTCAGGCAAAAGTCCTTTGATGTCCATTCGTTCATTCCTGGATTTGGCGTAAATGTACGTTTTGCTTTGGTCAAGCAGATTTACGAAGGCCGCCTCTTCCATGCTTCTTACAGCATAGTGCACTTCGTAAGACAATCCATGTCTCTCCCATTCCTGGATCATCGACAGAAATGCTGTGACACCAATTCCTCCCACGATGATCAAGCGATGCTTGACTGACTCGGAAGAGACGCAAATCTCGTCGTCCTCTCCAAATTTCGGGTTGCTGCAAGGAGACATCTCGATTTCGTGGCCGATCTTAAGGCTTGTATGGAGAAACTTCGATCCGCCCCTAGAATTGTCATCGAGAGCCACGCCCAAGCTGAATCCATTCAGGTCTCCGCAAACTATGGAGTACGAGCGCGTATATTGGCCGAACTTCATGTTGGCAAAGGTGTGTGGTGGAAACGCCGGTTCGCGGATGTCGACGTCTTCTTTCAGCTGGAACGAGAATCTTTTCACACGTGGTGTAACATGCTCTAGACGTACCAGCTTGTAAATTTTCGGCGTGCTTTCAAGCCGACGTTGCGCTCGATTCCTGAACTTGGCAGTTAGGATGTCTAGGTTGGCGCACTCGTTGAGCAACTGCAACGGCACAGACTTTGCCTGGATCACTCTCTGCACGTTCATGACTGACCAGCGTGGATGAGGTCTCTCGACCAAGGTAATGCTATCTCCCTGGCACACCAAACCCGTCTGCAGAACGCGGTAATTCCATCCCACCTTCCCTGCACGCTGTATACGATTGAGCGCTTGTGGCCACTCAAATCGAATGTTCAGCTTATAGCAGGGGTTGCGTGGTTCGCTAACCTGTAACAAAACATCTTTGCCCACACGGAAAACGTCGCCAATGCAGACGTTGGCCTCGGTCATGTTGGTGGCACTGATATTTTCCCCGAATGCGCCCACTTGAAAGAGTTCCGGATGCGGCGGATTCTGTTCGTGCCAGGCTGAATAATGTTCCGGGTCGTACTGATGGACCGCGCGATCAATTCCACCATGGTCGTGGTAGACATGCTCATCACTGTCGAGTCCAGTCTTCCCAACAAAAACCGGGTCTTTGCGCTCCAGTTTGAAGATTCCCGATTTTTCTTCGCCCAGGATACCTACTGAACCGGTTCGGACCTGCAACAGCGTCCCTTGTTGTGGCCAAGGCGCATTCTCCAGGTCGGTAACGTCTTGTTTTGGGATGTCCATCTTCGCTCTTCAATGTGAACTATATGATCAACTGCAAGTGGGTAACATATACAATTAAAGGCAATAAGGTGCTGGACAACATGACTCACCTGTGCTGTTGATTGTGATACGAGTCCTAACTCCATACGGTCTCATAAGCCCGATAAGCGACTACTAAACTCCGTCTATGCTACGTATATCTGCGAAGTGTAGCCAGACCTTCTCTGGAGCCAAGAATGAATTGAATTCTCTAGCAACACTAAATCATTTCGTACGCCCTTTGTTGGCTTGACTGTAACTACGCCGGACAAGGAGGAGGTAGAGTGTTGTAGGTGGACATGACTCAGGATCATACAGCTGCCGAGGCACAAGGGATGAATTCCAAGAGAGGTATGTATAGGCTCTTTTCTGCATCTTGATTCCCTGCAGAACTCAACATAGGGTACAGGTATACGATAATTGCCTTAAACCCTCATCTGCTTTCACAATCTCCCGTCATCTCTTTCAGCCTACTCATCGTTGGCCACACATCCTGACACCACTGGACGCTGGAGAAGATCAACAACACCGATCTGACGTCAACAATCGCTGGAGTACTAGGCCAAAGCGTGTTACACAGAACAAAGTGTTCAAAATCTGGCGGTAGATTTCCGTCTAGATTCTTCGGGAACTTTGGGAATTGTCGCAGTTGCGATCCTTGCCGTCTTACTCGTCCAGAGCCCAGCACATTGCAAGAACGGCGCTGCAGAGGAGGAAGAGCATACCTCCCCACGCCACGACGTTGAGGGCGTAAATGGGGATGAGGATTCCGGAACAGTAAAGAACCATTTCCAGAAAGCTCGTAGGCCGATCGGAATGGGTTCTGCTCATAGAATCTTAGGTCGCTGGACCAGGGCTGTGTTTGACTGTCAGCTGCTTCGGAGAAATACTGGTGAGTAATTGTGCTCAACATGGTATCGGGAATTTCTAGATACAATGCGCATGCTCCCACTCCTCGGTTCCTCGGATCTCCCATAGCTGTTGGCATTATTGCTGCACTCATCTCGATCGAGAGAGATTCTTCGCAGTCGATGAACATTTTCCCTCCCAATGGGCGAAAGAAGATGGCCAGGCCATCCAGACTCGACGAAATCGCAGCCTCTGATCTCGCTAAGTGTTGGTACCTTGCTCGATGCTTCCGCCGCAGCAGCTCACGCTCCTGGGGAAACTTCAGCGTTGATGGCATCTTTGGTTGCCTTGGAAAAGGTCCTGGCTAACTTGTAGTGCTTGTCTGCGATCGCACTTGTGGAGTCCTGCAGTGTATCTGCGCGAACAAGTGACCGACGGTCAGGCGAAGAGGCCAAGGTGTTAGGGTGAGCAAACATCATGTGCCTGAGTAAGGTAGAAGCTCCGACTGGCGGAGGCAAGGTTTTGAGGCTGCAATGCTGCTATACTCAGCAGAAGTAAGGTGAAAGATTACTTGTAAAACATGGCGGCTTTTGCACTTAGTGAGAGGCACAGACAGTGCTGTAAGTCGATTAGCGAGGGGTTGAGTCTACTGTACTTGATCAGCGAGGCACATTGTGGCGACTGTAAGCTGCTCCTATGGTCACGTCCAACCATAACGCGGGAATGAATTCTGGTGTGAGATGATGAATTGAGCGAGGCTTAGCACGTTAGCTCTAGCATCGTAGCACCTCCGGCAGTCTAAAATAGCATCGGGCAACGGATTCCAGGCCGCCACGCGAGAAGCTCGCATTCGCTTCGCACCGCCCACCAATGGATCTACCATTTCAATGACATTTGTGCAGGCTTCACTGTGCCCCATCTCACGACTGTGACGTTGAGACCGAGGCATGGCCGGCGTTTTGTGAAGTCTGCGGGCAAGAAAAGGGTATTCACTTGCGTTCTAGCACGAATGAAAGAGTTATTTGCACAATAGACTGTAGGTGATCCAGCAGCTTCCTTCCAATCACCGACCCCCCACCCTCCACAGTCGGAACGTTTGAGCCTCAATGATGCCAGCGGTATACCCATTCCTAGACGAGCAGTTCATGCATGCCCCGTTACTAGATCCAAGGTCAACTTCTTCACAGTCTCTCGCACCATCTCGCACGGAAGACGCTCAATTCAACAAACGGAGACTGTTGATAATCTATATCCACGGTTTCATTGGGAATGAAGATTCCTTCCGCTCTTTTCCCTACCATTTACACGTCAGCCTCAAAGAGAGAGTCGCTGCCACGCATGTGGTTCATTCCAAGATCTACCCTCGATACAAGACCTATCGAGCATTTCAGCTTGCCCGCGATAACTTCAGCAAATGGCTGTCCGCTCACGAGGATGACAAAACAGACGTTATTCTGGTAGGACATTCCATGGGTGGTCTTCTAGCAGCGGAGGTAGTACTCATGGTGAGCTACGGATCTTTCTGTCCCTGCTGACAATTGACTAATTCTCATGTCTAGACAAAAAGGACATCCGCCGGCAAATCCACCCGCAAACATAGAATACTTGGTACGGTCAACCTGGACGTCCCATTCCTTGGAGCACAGAATCGTGTCTATCTGGCCGGTCTACTAAGTCCATTTCGATCCAAATCTGAACTTGTGCCAACAACAAAATTTCCGGACCAAAAATCAAACATGGAATTACTCCCATTGCAGTCGCCCTCAAGGCGAGGGTCGACAGCCACGTCATCGGAAAGACGTCTCAGCTCAAATACCGCCACTCCTCTGGCCCCAACAGTGGAGGTCCCAGATCCTAATTTCAATCCTCTTTTCGCAAACGACATTCTCATCCAAAAACGCGATCGATGGCGAGGCATGTTGCATTTTGCGCAGAAGCATGCAGACGAAGGTTTTTTTCACGCGAGCTTCCGGCACTGGAAAGCACATTTTGAATTCGGTAGCTGTCTGTTGAATGGACAGAAGCTTAAGATGCAGTACAATGCTCTGCGAAGACTAGACATTGCTGGCCCGATCGCTGGTGACCCCACAGTCTCTGCCGAAGAACGCGTTCATTTCGTGCAATTTTATACAGCGAGCCAAAAGGGACTGGCTATTAGCAGGCGCCAACGAGGATCTCCATTCTCCGAGAGCGAGAACCATCTTTCCACTTGTTCTGGAGCAGATAGTATTCGCTCCCTTCGGAGCATCTCTGACACAAAGGCGGGAAGTCTCTACACCGATGACTCACTCGCGACAACGATTTCCGTCGAAGACGAACTGTTTTTCTGCAAGCTTGCTAAGAAAGAGAACGGAGAAGTCGACCCACAGTGGAAGAAAGTACAGATGGCGACGAACAATGAAATTAATGCGCATACGAGTTTGTTTCTGCCAGGTCCTCATTACAATTTTCTAGTAGGCAGTACGTCTGCTGAGATACTTGGATGGATGTACGAGGAGGGGGATAAGGCTGCAAGGTGAAACGGAAAGGCTGCTATTTAGTATATATGACGTTTAATAGTTCTTGCTAACCAACCCATAAAGCTACGGTTCGCCAAAAATGTCCGGCATAAAATCTCCAGAACGACCATAACCGCCCATCGTGCAGCCAATGTTAGAAACATCATCGAGTCCTTTGCAGCAAGTGGCAACCGCGCTCTCGGTCTGACCGCGAGCTTCTGCTACGTTCGGAAATGGTTCAACATGAGAAAAAAGCGTCATACCGTTGCTCGTCAAAACCTTAATGTAGTAGAGATCAGACAGCGTCGAAGATCGCAAGGAAGAGCGTCTTCAAGATTGCATTCCTTACAACAGCTAGATCGAAGCAGTAGGAGTAGCCGTCGCAAGTGCGATCGGAGTGAATTCATATCCCATGATCCAGTCTGTGCAGCCCGCACTTTTCCACTCCTCTGGCTCGAGATTCAGTATCTCGGTGGGCAAGGGAAGAACTGGAGTGTAGCTCCCCTCAATAGTGCCAGTGCAAGTGCGTTTCTGGCCACACTTCCCTTGCATCCCATAGGCAGCTGCAGGGATTGGATTCGGAGGCAAGTTTGCGAAGTTGAAGCTAGCTGACCCAGCATTCCAATAGGCCCTGCTGGACAAAGACTCGGTGATAGGCAGGATGACATTAGTATGGGCAGGAGGGCCGCATGTGATTGCTGGATTGCTGTCAAAAATCTGTGCGAGGACCTTATCCATAGAAATGTAGTTCGTTGGGCTCGTGAAGGTGTAGCCGTCGAAAACAACTTTGTCAGGCTCAGGTGGACTTGTAGGTTCCGCGAAGACAGTTGAGCCATTTTGCGCGCAAAAATCGCCAGAAACTGTCGTGACGGGCCAGTAGAACAGCGTGTTGTGACCTCGATCATTAATTTGACAGCGGCCACTGCAGGGAACATAGGAAGGCAAGGACTCGCAGTGGGAGTCTTCATCCGGAAATGCAGACTGTATAGCGGCGCATGCAGTCGCATCGATCGTGCAAGTTGGGGTGGGGCTAGTATAGATTGAGTACTGGGTTATAGTCTCAGGAGGGTCCAGCGTCTTGGTAGATGTGACTTCGAAAGTCTTAAAAGGCTCGAGAGCCCTCGGGCGGCCGTCGCAAAGCGTAGTCAATGGTACATTTCTATCCGTCTTCTTGACGATCTGCTCATAGATGCTGACAACTTCGGTAGTGTACAGCTCTTCTAAAGAGCGGGAAGACGAGTCGTACTCGCGGTAGGAAGAGAAGCAAGCGAAGTCGTTGTCGTATGGGCCAGTGGCAGGCACAGCAGCGACGAGGGTGAAGACAGAAGTAACAATCAGGAGAGCCTGAGCTTGTAACATGTTGGAAGGAAAGTCGCGTTGCGGTGGCGATAGAGAGCTCTGTCGGATGCGTCCAGCTCTGTTTATATATTTGATGATCATGGGCTCCAATCTACCAGGCAGGCTGCTACCAGACCCCAGTCGCAATAGCGCTTGACTTTCTGTCGTAATACGAACGGGTGCGTCTCATCCTGCGAACGTAGCACAAACAGCTGCAATTGAGATTGCTTTGTGCTATATTTCGCAGGATGAGACGCACCTGCTCGTGTTCTGCTGCAGGTGCAAAGTGACCAGGCCATATTTTCCAAAGTCTCGTGCCTGGAGACCTCCTTGGCAAAATTCCCTTCATGTGTGTCGCAGAAAGTATTGGCTCAGCCGCACAAAGTAGAGATCTATTGGTAGAGATCTATTGGCTCGGCCGCATAAAGAACTGGTCTCATGTAGCTAGCTGCGCTGGTTAGCTTAGCCCAGGTCTGGGCATTGTAGAGTAGGCCGCCATGAAAGTTTGCGTATTGAAGAAAAGCATGCGAGCAAACTTGTCGGCGTGAAACCAGTCTCTCAAAATATTCGAATGCAAATGTTGTAACTTTTCGGGTCTTCAGATCTCAAGATCGCACCATGAAAGATGCAAACGAGAATGTTGGAGCCAAGTCAATAATCCCACAAGTTCACCGGCACCTCGGCAACAGCCTGCAAGCGCCTAGTAAAAGCCACATGCGGTATAATCCTAGCTCGGCTGAATGAAAATCTCCTTGTCTTGGGATATTAGCCGCAGTTCTCGTTTCGGGCATGCTAGTGGATTGTCTCCATGGCTTCACAACGGTTGGCCCCCAGCCCTTGGACCTTTGCTAGCATATATGATGCCTTGTCTCCGCCAGTGCATTGCCGCGCTTTGCGCTACAAAATCCAGTACGGAGGTAAATCGTCGGTCCTTGCGGCCTCTGGCTCCTACTGTGGATTTGTACTCTGGCGGTAAGAACATCCTAAGACGGCCAGTCCGGGTTAGTCGATCGTTGACAATGTTTGTCGAACTGCGGAGTCTATAGCTCTTCATTCAGCTGCCACCCGTCTTTTCGATCGTCCCTTCGGTGAACAGGATTGAGTGCGTCAGACCCTAAGCGCTGGCGCTTCTGTTTCCCAATCTCCGCCATCGTTAGAGATGCGTTCTATCCAGAACCTGGCGTGACCAAATCGAGTCTCACTTGGTGCTAGGCAGACTATCTTGAACAGGATAAATCGGTGGTGCGCTGTCTCTGCTAATTCGGGTCAAAGGTATGGTTGGGGAACAGTCTTCGTCAACAACAATAGATGGCCATCGGGAAGGGCATATGCAGCTCTTTCTGCGCATTCTCGTCGTCGTTCGATCGACCTAGCCTAAGCACTGCGAGTCACGTCAACTGGGATCTTCTGCTCAACATTGACAGAGATCTAACGGAGGAGTTGGTGCGAGCACTAGCCCGTAGCCGGCCACGCCAGATCTTTCATATCATTCGGTATATTGGCGAACGAGTCGACACCCTGATACTTCTCGATCGAACGAAGTGCGTGTCCGCGTATAAGTTGCGAAGGCATACTTATCATCATGCTAGTTTGCACGTACTGCGTGCCATCAACAGTACTGAGTAGTGCTGTGAGAGTATTGATAGTAGGATTTGGAAACCCCGACTACATCCGGTTGGCTCGCACGTAGCGCACGCGAAGGGATGTGATCACACATCTTCAATAATTTTCCAGCTCTTTTGTGGATTCTGTAGCCACTCGCGCGTGTGCGGTACCGTTGCTGGGATCGCGGAGGTGTGAAACTACCAAGCAGTTCGGATTGGCGGTCTAGATATCGGCGGGAAAGCATGGCTTCGACACAAGCTATCGGGCTTGTTTGTAGACCTGCGAGAACGTTCCGAGCTGGAGCTCGATCAAAGTGATTTGAAGACCTGTCTCATTCGTCGAAGATTCTTGGTATGGGAAAATGTCTTAGGCCATGCTCACCAAAGCGGTGTACGTCTTGCTATAATAACAGAGATGCAGATCTGAAGTGAAGTGTACGAGAGCTTACAGCAGGCATCTTTAGCGTTGACAAAGAAGCGGTACTAGAGGCCTTTTGTGTGAGCGGTATGCTGTATGTTGCTTATGTCGCTTACGATATCTCGGGCGGAGTGCTGGGAGGTGGTTCAATGAGGGACAAGATCGTCATTCCATTGCTGCCCTAGCGCCACTCCGTCATACCTTACGCAAAGCTTGTCTGTGTGGATCAGATGCGTCCCCTTCCACCATTGCCTGGATGTGAATATATTTAGGCATAATACAGTGTGGCCGCCGCATTGCAACAGCATCCTGACCGAAGACGCGCTAGGGATCTCGTTTAACTCGTCAGAAATTGTTACCTTTGCATAGTCGCACTCCGCAATTTGATCATTTGATCTCTCATGTAGCTATCTCTACCAGTTCAAAGATTTTCCAGAGCCATGTCCCCGACTATGCGCGACTGCATCCAAATATCTTCATCAAAATCCGAAATTGTCGGACATAGAAACAGAGACATCAACCACCATTGCAGACTTGGCGCAACGCATGTAAGATCTGGGCTGTCGTAGGGCAGAAGTGGCGTGACCGATGCATCCACGCGCCTAGTCCACCGCCTGAGCTTAATGCAAGAAGCTGTCAAGCGTGGTAAGTCAGTCAAACCGTACTTGCCTGTTTTTTCTTCTTGAGCACAACGGTATCGTCGGTGCAGAGTCTACCACCCGGAGTCGCGGTGCCCGGGATCGTGAGGCTGTGTTAGTGACACCTTGATGTTGCTGAAGACCTCACTTGTGTGAAGATTAGGTGTGTGGCCACGGCGGAATGCATCTTTGACTATGAAGATATCATACCAGTCGAGACAAAACGAAAAAGAAAAAGCTATGTCTACATGCCGCTTCCATGCATGTGGGGGTATCCTCTCAGCAAGCATAATCGCGAAAACCAAAATCCAGACGCCATTTTTTCTGTTGTGCTCGCTGAAAGCCCGCTCGCTAACTCGATCAATCGATGAATCAATCAACTAGAGCGCCCAAAATGAGGCTCTGCACCACAAACTCGTCACCAACGACTCTGACCCTGCCCTGCATGCCCTCGACACACATCTGAGGGACGTCATTCCTCTTGCGCTTGCGGCTCTCACCATTTGAAGCTTTTGCACCAAACAGCACCTTCGCCGCTTCTCCTGCGTCGTCATCGACGTACACCCATGCCCATTTCTGTTTTTCTGCATCAGAAGCGAGGAGCTTCTTCGCCTCAGCCAAGTCCGCTACGCGGCGGACGCTGCCAGCGCCCAAAGCGAGTGTCAAGAACGCGTATGCCTTGCGTCGCTCCCAGGTACCTTTGCCCTTCTTCGGTGCAACGAGAAGCACACCGGCACCATCGAGTAGCAGTGCGCGCGAATCAACCGTCGCAGGCAGCTTTGCACTTGCTGGATTGTAGTACTGAAGTGTACGAGAGCGGATAGCTCCACCCAGGTAGGACGATTCGCCAGCTGGAAGGAGGTAGCGGGTCCAAGGTCGGGGCGATGAAGGGAATGCCGCGTTTCGGGAGGCGTCGAAGCTGTCGATAATCCAGCGGCCAGACAGAGTTGGAATGTCTAGAGCGAGCGCTTGCATGTATTTTGCGCGGCGGCTGTGTTTGTCTGCTATGAGGGCAATGAATCCCAATTTTTCGTACTCAGGTTTCAAGCGTAGACTGCCCGACTCGAAGCTACCAACGACGGCGGCCCCGTGTTTGCTGGAACGCTTTGTGGGAGTAGTCTGATCGTCAAGCTGCGGTTGGATGAACAACTCGTCGAATCCTTGCTCGAGTATCAGACCGCCGTTGCGTCGGATGAGGCGTGTCACATCGAACTTCTCGCTCTCGTTCGAGGCATAAGAGATTGCAAAAGCCATGCCCTCAAACATGCCAGCATCTGCGACCTCAGACATGGACGCCACCGATTCTTCTCTCAACTTTGAAGGCTCATTAGCGATCGACTTCGTAGTAGATGCTGCCGCACGCCGCGTGCTACGCGAAGGCGTCTCTGCGCCAAATGATCCTCCTTTAGCGGATGGCGTCTGGTCTTGTTTGGACGCGACAGCATTGCCGTTCGGTGGGTAGAAAGTACGGTTGGCGAAGTGCGAGATCATGTTGTGTGTGATCTTCAAATTAGTAACCATGACTTCTGCAATCTCGCCCTCACTTTGAGCTGCTGCCCCAGGGGCGGGCATACTGTTCCGCTGTGTGACTTTGGCTTGTACATGCAGTGTTACATGTCCATGTATGTCCACACCATTAGCACGGTCCTCATCATCAACCGCCTTTCTGCCGAAGGATTTGATGAGCCAGGTCTTGCTACGGAAGCCTTCAAAATCGATTCTGACCGCGTCGTCGATCCTCAAGTCAAGAGAACGCACGTCTTTCGCATCCACAGTAGTGACGGTGGTATCGTCGAAGCGAAGGGTATGGCTTTTGCCGTCAGCAGCTGTACTGAGCCATGTAGCTGGATAGTAAGCATTGTATGAAACACCTGTGAACCTGGCGAGGACTCGCTCGGGTGCGTCGATCGTTAGAGCCTGCGCGGTGACTATCGCCTCCGCCGTTGCATTATCGGGCTCGGCCACACGTGAGACTTGATCGGAGTCTGTTCCGTTTGGCATGGATGTTTCTTCGGAAGCGGTGTCTTCGGCCTCTTTCTCAACGACCGTCTTCAACTTGGGGCTCACTCGCCGTGGTACAGATTTGCGCTCAGCAGTGCGCGAGATGGATGACTTCCGATCAGTCTTTCCATTCTTAGACTTCTTCACCTTTGTTGCGAAGCTGGGCCGTGCAGACAGTAGCTGACTTGCTGCCTTTGAGCCGGCCTGTTCCCTTCTTCTGACACTCTCAGGAGTATCAGGAGCCTTGGTTTCATCGGGTGTTGCGGAAGGGATTTCAGTGGCTTTCTTTGGGCTTGATCGAAGGGCTTCGACGAACCCGACAGGCGCAGCGAGATCAGTCGGGACGTGAGACTCTGGAACGGCAGCTTTGACTGGGCTCGAAGGCTCAAAGACCACTTCACTTGCAGATTCGGAACCAGCAAGCTCCATGCTAGGAAGGCGTGATCGTCTCTTGGATGCATCGCTCGTCAATAATCTTCTACGCTTGGTAGGCTTTTCACTTGGAGGACTAGAGAGCACATCCATAAAGTTTTGGTCATCCATTGAGATGACGTTGCCCATGATCGCATCCATGTCAAGTTGACTTTCTCCGCTGAATTCAGGAGGTGAAGGATCGCCAGCGATGTCAGCAAATCGACGGACGCCTGCCGCTCTTAGCGGAGTTGGCATACTCTGCTGTGAGGCTTCCATTTTGGATAATTCTTTCACAAGTCTCGGCTTCTTTGGTGTATGACCTGACTCATCCAGATGCGTCTGTGCAGTCGAGAAAGGCGCCACAACATTACTTTCTGCAGCAGTCTCGAACATAGTCTCTTCGTGTGCGGACTCAGCTTCGTTGCAATCTGCGCGATCAAACTGATCGCTCTCAGGAATTTCGCGAGTGTTGATCTTGCTCTCCAACTTCGATCCTTTCGGGGCCAGAGAAGATTCAGCATCATCACCTTGCTCGGCGCTGCTTTCCTCGGGGACAGGCGGGCTTGAAGGAACACGATTATCTCTAGTCTGGCCTCTGCTAGAGTCCTGGACAAACTGTTGCGACAAGGTCGATGAATTTGGGACTCGGTTCAAGTGCCGCACGAGCTCCTGGCTCGTCGCACCTACGTATTGTGAGCCCGGAATGATTGAGGAAGTGACGTGTTGTTCGATCGGTTCTTTAGCAAGCAGAGATCGTTGTGCCTCCAACCTCTCAGGTTGTGAGTCGGCTACAGCAGGCTGCGTCCCGCCTGCGACTTCTTGCAGGGGATCTTCGGCGCCATGCATGCGGACATCCTGCTTTTGGTCGACATCTTCCTCCTCGATGTCGCTATGATACGACTTCGCCTCGTCTCCAGTCTCATCGTCATTGTGCCCATCGTTGTGCGTTTGTGGTTCATCTTCTTCGTCATCATCAGGATCTCTTTGACTCCGAAGCACTGTTTGGCCGTACTCGTCGTAAACGTCGTTATCGTCATCAGTGTCGTCGTGCTCTTCGCCGTGCCCTTCGTCGTCGAGAACACCCTCGCCGTCATGCATATCTTCTGCCTCGACAGGAAGTTCGATCTCCATACCATCGTCGTTGTACGTTTCCTGTTCATCATCTGATATATCGAACTGAACACGTCCTTGCTTGTGAACGGTTCCGGGAGTGACTAAATCGATGGTAGCGGACTTTTTGTTGGCGGAACTAGCTCCATGTCCTGGACGAGAAGGTGCGCGGTATCGGCTCCACTCGTCAATTGCTTGGTCGCTCAACACGCGCTGCAGTCGTTTCCTGTCAAGGCGGATTTGTTGAGTATCATCCTCGTCGTTATCTCCGCGCTCGGCGATTGCATCTGGTCCAAATCGGTTTTGTAACTCCAAGTCTTGCCTCAGCCTCGCAGCGCGCCGTTCCTGAGACTCACGCATACTAGTATACGTATCTCTTGGCTCGCCGGCAGTAGAAGCGGGAGGGTTGCGCAACATCAACATTGGCGATGAACTGGCTACACCAGGCGAGAGGTTGTGCATATTGGGAGAAGGTCGATCGGCAATGGGGTCGGAATGTGCTGGGTCAGCAGTTGGTGCTGTTGGGGACGACAGTGCCTGCGTCTGGTCGAACAGCTGAGTCGCACTGAGTGTGGGTAGCTTTGAGGTCATGCCAAACATCTGGGAGAATCCTGCGGGTGTCTTCCTCGATGCATCAGTCGCAGATGTCGGTATGTCGCCGCTTCTCCTTCGCTGAACACTAGACAGGCCAGGTGTCCGC
Source organism: Cladosporium sp. BSL10 (assembly GCA_001553865.1). Classification (NCBI taxonomy): domain Eukaryota; kingdom Fungi; phylum Ascomycota; class Dothideomycetes; order Cladosporiales; family Cladosporiaceae; genus Cladosporium; species Cladosporium sp. BSL10. Next base: position 58,031 of record LJJI01000072.1, read on the forward strand.
GGCGCAAAGCTCCCGTTTGTACCAAGATTGGTCTGACTCTGTGTCTCTGGGCCTGCGAGCAGTTCTTCGATGCCCGAAGTAGCTGACTTCGCTCCGGGAGACTGCTCTCTATGCCATGCTCCATCTAGATCTACAAAGCCATCATCGCCTTGGTCCATGGTATGTTGTGTCCTGCCAGTGGTGCCATATGTGTTCTCATCGTTCATCGCATTTGCATCGAAGTGTAGGATTGTCTTTTTTGGTGTAGTACCAGAGGATCTGGTCATCGACTCGGTGTAGTCACGGTAGACTTGCGATTCCATAGGCTGGGTGTCACCGCCAGCATAACCGTGAAATGAAAATGCTCGTGTCATCGTCGCGTCTTGCGATGGCGTTTTTCGGACCATGGCATCTATCTCGGCGGGAGCACTCTTGGACGGGGTCAATCGCGGGACTTGCAATGTCTCACGTGGAGCTGAGACAGCGACGACATGAGCGGCTGCGGTGCCTGAGGGTTGTGATAATGTCTGCAACGGATGCGACTCGTCATGCTCTGTGCTGTTCACCTGTGGCCGTGGCGCCTGCGCGGCGACGGAAGGTTCGCCATCCTGCAGGGATGCGTGCGTTAGTCGATGTGATCAGCGCCAGCGCGTTGAGCGCGACGGAGCAAAGAACAAACCTGTAGCAGATGGCTCTGTAGTGCCGCGATATCTGGTATGGGCACGCTACCCAAGCTATCCTCGCCTAGCGAAGCCATTTTGCGAGATTGTGAGCATGGGATATGTGTGTCGCAGAGTCGGTCGAGGCGAGTTGAATTGATTCCAGGCAATCGTCACGAGAATGACGCGAAAGCCCGTGCACGCATTTCCCCGCTAATGCATGCACTTAGGTGGAATCCGCCGCCACCACCAGTTACTGAAGGCGTGACGTTTTGTATACTCGCTTCCATTTCTTCGCCACACTGTTCAAGCACGTCGACTTCGTTTCATCTATCTTTCCTCAGTGGACGTGCAGGTAGGGCACACACCATCTACTCGAAGACACATGCGTGTCCATGTTCTGGCCTTGATCGTTCATGGCTCACCGATGGAACCTGAATTGCTCAATGGACATGCATCAATGTTAATGTCAAACATCATTGCAATGTTCTTACGAGAGTCCCTATCCTCGCCGTAAGTGACATAGTATCGACGCCGTGTCGTTACGTTACTATTGAAAGTTCACCGAGCGGATGAAGATCACGGCGTCCCAGAACCAGACACCATGTGCGGAGAGTCTAAATAAGGTTTACTTCATGACCATTGATAAAGATGCTCAGGCCCCCAACTCTTTCAGCTGAATGTCTTTTCGCATGTCAGTTTATACAGACCGCTGCGTGCTACCCCTTGAGCCATGTCTATACGCCCATTCCCAGCCGACAAGGATTGCCTCGACTTCATGAGAGATGGAGGCCAACCAGTGCCAGATGCCGACATCAGTGGGCTGGGCGTCATCCTAGCTTTCACTGTAAGCGCGTATCTCACCTTTGCTCTGGTCCTTACATCCTATCTCCTCGGCCAGGTGGATGGATCCTTGCTGAACACCGTCGATACAAGCGTCTTCCATATCCGGCCTTACCGCCCACCTGAGACTCGCGGCAGTAGGCCAACGCGGCTTCGCATCAGCCGGGCACTTCGACAAGCTATCCTCGCTTTGAGCGATCAGCAAATCGTCACTGGCATTGCTATTCTCGCCGCAGGGTTCCAAGGGCTCAGACTCGGAGGCATCGATTCTTATCATTATCAGACTGTGATTTACCTGGCGTGGATGTCGAGCAGTGTTCACTTATCGGCACTCTCGGTCCTGGCTCCAGTGCTAAAAGAGCGACCGGCTTTGAGAATCTGGCGACTTGTGGGAATGCTAGTTCTCCTGGTGCTTCTAGTGATTGCTCTCATTCCAACAGCAAGCAACGACTGGGGCTGGCTTACGTGGGAGGGTATGGCTCCTGAGAACAGTGGATGGGGTGTGCCGGCTGTTTGTTTCTGGGCCACAACGTAAGTTACTATCAAGCATCCTACTAGCTATCTTTCCGTATAAATTCTACCTGTGTGTGCTGACGAGCAGACCACAGCTATGGAGACGGGGTCAACCCGGACGCAGTGCTAGGCTGCTTGATCTTATTCATCAGCTATGCTTGGAAGGTTGGCGGTCTCTTTGATGGTGTGTGCTCAGCATATCAACGATATATAAGACAACCCGTCCAATGGGTCTTCGAGAATCTGCTCACGTTCACAGCCAGGAAATACATATCCATGCAGGGAAGAAACAATGGACAACGATATGGTTGGCTACTGCTCCACCGTATTGTTGTCGCTGTCTGGGTGCCTTACTTCGCTGTCTTCGAAACCTTTGCTTCGTTCTTTACAGCCATCTGGATCGCTTGCCTGGGACTAGTGTTTGGTACAATCCAGATAGCGATACCACGGATGCAGAACCAGCCACTGCTGGGAGCAAACGAAAACGTCTGGAGCTTTGGACAGCTCGTCCCTCTCATACTGTTGATACAACCTCTCTCTGTTGTCTGGGAGCACCTTATCTATCTACCGAAAAAGTCCACCCCGGAGGGATCCGGCGATCGAAGCGTCAGTACTGTCACGGGAACGGCCACACCAAAAGTGGTTGATGCTCGTGTCAGTGAAGAAGTCCAACAGTCCACACCGCTTCTGAGATATCTCGCAATACACGAGCCTGTCAAGCCGGCTCAGCGCGTCCTGTACCAACCAACTCCCGTTGAACGTATCCTATTGGGATCGAAGCTCTTCCACTTCAATGTCCTACTTATCCAGCCTGCCATAGTCGCGGCAGCTGCGTTCGCATTTCACACCGATGCCGAGCTGATTGGGTATTCGACGACGGGAAACTGGAACTACTTCTGTATTGTGCTTGCTGTTTATGTTGGCGCCGCTTAGCTTTCGACCTTTTGCCTGTTGCCATGGTTTGCGCTCGGGCGTATCGCAGAAGAGCCGCGGACATCATACGCCTCGATCAGTGAACATATTGAGGATGGCGTCGGCCTTGGTGGATACAACGCAGGGTCTTGGGCACGACCGCCATGAGATACCTCCTAGCACTGTGACGCATACGGACAGCATTGTCAAATTCACACAATGCTTGGCTTCTGTCAATGTTGAACACGCAGCCTGGTACCAGAAGAACATAGCTTTAAGGCTTGCCAACGTCATCTGACAACATGTTCACTGCAGTTGGCTCCGGAGCTATAAGACCGGCGTCAAATCGCAAACGATCTCGAACCATCATACACACTCCAACCAAGCCTCCAAATCACATCCGTCACAAAAAACCAATCCGCCCCTCAATCTTGTTCCATCAAAAACAATGTGGCCATTTTCAGGCTTCTACGGCTACTATCCACCCGCGTATGGCTGGACCTCCTCCCTCGACCGCCGCACCAACTCGCGCTCCATCTGGGGCAAGCAAACTCATCTCGGTAGCGGCGCGAACCACCACGATCTCATCAGCTTCTCGCTCACCAACGCCAAAGAGCCTTCCGACGAGACGCTGATCATCATGAACCCCGTTAGAGACTACCACTTCAAAGGCTTGCAGACCAGCAGGTTGGAAGCGCTTTTTGAGGATCTGTCGGATTTGCAAGAGTCGCGGGTGGGACAGCCGGACGTGGTGTTTGAGGAATGCGAAATGCGGCAGATGACGCTTGATACGCTGGTGGACGTGTTGCAGCGGAGGAAGCAATGGTCGGGTGATGATGATGGCGTTGACCTTGATGGCGATAAGGAGGATGACTGATGCTGCAGAATGCAACTTCGATTCTGTAAAGAAGATGGCGAACGAATGGAGTTTGTTTAGTTCGATGATCAGCTTCCTGAGATTTGATTGAAAGTATCCAATTATTGACCATCAACATGGACGATTGAATTGGTTTGTCTCCTGGGTCACATTTGTTGCACAAGATCAGATCGGACAATTGATTATTACGATAAATATTGTCCCGATCGCGATGCCCATTCCATGGGCTCAGTCCCCACGCCTGAAGCCACCATGCAACCAGTCACCGAAGCGCCCATTACTATCTACCGCCACCACACCACCCCTCTCCTCGCAACCGATGATATCACTCCCTTAGGCTCAGGCAATATCTTTACCGACATCATCGTCGTAAGCAGCCCACAAGCCCGCCCGTGCGGGATCAGATGTGTCAAGCATCCACTCAATGATCGGGATGCAGGGTTTCTCAGCGTCAACTGGGGAGGACAGCGCTTGGCAAATCTGCGACGTGTCCTGGTCGAAGTTCAGGAGTGCAGGACGGCGTATTGGGCGCAGCAGCCGGCTGATCACCAGAGATTCGGACGGCGCGAGGCGCTGGCGCGGGAACATAGTATTAAGGTCATCGAGATGGCGATTGAGTATCAGAGCGAGATGGCGAGCCGAAAGCCGAGGGTGAGGTGGACTACTATGTGTGCTGTAATGTAATTTTTGCGCGAACTGAACTGTGACAACTCAGACAAAAGTGTGTTACCTCCTAATAATATATTCGTTAGAGACCACTGAGATTGTCAAGGCGACGAAGCTTTCACTTGGTCGCAGCCGCAAAGACGAACGCTTGGAACGCTGGTATTAGTGAGATGCTGTCTGAAATTTAGCCACTTCAAGCGCATACAGTAGTAGTTTCCCCGGTGCGTATGATCAAGAAATGAGAAGATCAAGAGGCTGATACCGTATGCACACTTATGTAGAATCTTTACATACGCTAAGTGCTTAGTCGCAGGAATCGTTCACGTCGGAAGGACTGAAGACACGAAAGGCAGAAGTTCATACCATAGATAGGATCGAAGTTCTTGACTCGAGCGCTCGTAGAATGCGATTTTGCACGATGGAGCCGGCCAGCGCGTACTGGCAATTAGACTATCTTGACCCCTCGCACACGTGCTAACATCAGGACATGGTAACGATCGCCATACAACTCCGCTTTCGACGAGCGCGTGGACCTTCTTCTTGGATCTTTGCCTCTATCAGAGCCAACTATACTACCCCAGTGTGGGGTAAACAAGGTGTAAGGTGGGCCAAGAGGGAGGTCGTGCGCATAAGCGAGAGCGGGTGATATCTCACTGACCGGTAACACGCTTATAGGAGATAGACGAGATAGACTAAGCGCCGTATCAGTCCTTCCACTCGCTCTTCTTCACACTCTGCCTTCTACTTTTGACGAGCGCGTGGACCTTCTTTATGACTTCACAGCAACGCCACAGCTTTTATCCATTGCTGGTCTAATGTGTATACCCCAGCTCGGGGTAACCAACATGGATCCACAGATAGGTTGTCATGTGCCGAGGAGCATAGATTGGAGATATCAGTCGTGGAACGATTGATAGGCAGGTGTATAAAAAGCCATGTATTGTCTTCTTTGGCCGGATACAGTTCCTCATAATTGTCTTTCCCGAAGCTGTTGATCATCAACATGTCTGAACTCGACGCTGCGCCGCCCAACACTCATGCAGGCGGTAAAGACGACACTCTGCGCACGAAAGGAAATGACCCGATGAATGCTCCCACCGACGCGGATGTCGAGGTTGGATATACGGATGAGAGAATCAACATGGAGGAGTACGAGCGATCTGTACCGTTGTGGAAGCGCATCTGGCAGCATAGCTTGACACAAATGATGTTGCTCAGTGTGCAAGCCTTCTGTGGTCCTGCTATGGCGGATGCTATTGCTGGTTGGTGCTTGGATGCCGATAAATGTATGCGAGGGTAGAGCACTCGCTAACAACTCTGCAGGTCTTGGTGGAGGAGGTCTTGCCACCCCGCAGACATCGAACATTGCGACCGCCATCAACTACACCATGTTGGCAATCTGTTGTGCTCTGGGTGGGCCTATCGTGAACAAGCTCGGTACAAAGTGGTCCTTGGTCATAGGCGCCTGTTCGTTCCCAATCAGAGGCTCGTCGTATTACTGCAACAGCAAATTTGGCAACCAATGGTACCTGATCCTTGGTGGCTTCTTCACCGGCATCGGTACCGGGACGTGGTACGTTGCTGAATCCGGGACCATTATGTCTTTAGCCCCCACCAACTCTCGCGGCAAATACCTGGCTCTGTGGATCGTTGCCCGTAATCTCGGACAGCTAGTTGGAGGTGCCATCAAGTAAGTGCATCATCCGTGTGCTTTGGTAGCGGCATATCGCTAATGCAACGAAGCCTCTCGAAGAACCACACGAAAGGCGTGACTGGTGGAGTGACTCCCGATACCTATATTGCCTTCTTGATCATCGAATGCATGGCTCTGCCCTTTGCATTCCTCATCTCACCCCTCGAACGTGTTGTCCGATCCGACGGCACCAAGATTCTCGTGTCTGAGAAACTGTCTACAAAGACAGAGTTCAAGATGATTAAGGTGACCATGACCTCGAAACTTATCTTGTTGTCCGCCCTCTGGGCGATCTGGTCTTTCTTCTACAGGTAGGCGACCACAAGCATCATCGTTCTCTGGTCATGTTATTGATCCAATCTGTAGTGGCACTTGGTCAACCTACCTGGGAACCTACTTCAGTGTAAGAGCTCGTGCGCTGTCGTCGCTCATATCGCCCTTCTTCTGCATCGTCGGTTGCTTCGCACTAGGCTTCGTTCTTGACATGAAGAGCTTGAGCCAGCGAAGAAGAGCACAGATTGGCTTACTCATTGTCGTTTTACTCAACCTTGGAGTTTACATCTGGTCAATCGTCATGCAGGCTGGATTCAACAGCCACAATCCAGGCAAGATCGACTGGGACGATTCACTTTACCCGCGCTCGTTCTTGCCGTATTTCTTCGTACAGACGACAGGACCACTCTCCCAGTCATACATGTACTGGCTGCTATCATCGTTCGCGACCGACGCGCAAGGTGAGTGATGTTCAGCCAGATGTCATGTCAAGCGAACGCTAATCATATATGTGTAGCGAACGTCCGTAATGGTGCGGCATTCCGCTGCCTCGAAGCTATTGGTCAGGCGATATCGTATGGCATGAACACTCAGATCAAGACCAGCCCTCTCATCGGTTTCTGTGTTACCTTCGGCTTGATGGCTCTCGCTTTCGGTCCAATGTTAGTGCTGGTCAACTCGACACCAGAGCGCATTCCTGCCGACGTGACCGCCGAGGAGATACAGCGCGCTGAAAGCAAGGTTGGCGTGGTAGAAATCGACACAAAAGCATAGGAATTGGATATGCCGTAGAACCTCGTGGCCTCGTAATAAGTACGACCGGAGTCAAAGACGGGCAAATGTATCTGGGAATTTGAGGAACGACGCGTGAAGAAGCTCTCGTAACATGAGATAGAACGGCTGGTCTTTGCCCCACGCACCAACATCTGCCTCACGCCTTCTCCTTCCGAGCTCCGAGCCTCCCCTTTTCAAACCATCTGTCCCGCTATTCCCACAGTAGATCTTCCACGCACGGCTCGAGTCATTATTACAAACTTACGCCCCCTCGCAGGCGCAGCATGTAGATGAATTGCGTGAGTCTGACGGCAACATATACTTCGATTTGCTGCACACGCCGTGAATCAGTCGTCCACCATAGCCAACCTCCTCTCACTTCCCAATGAGATGCTGATGTGCTTCTATGAATACAGCTCCACGCTTGATTCAGCTGTGTCTATCTCCATTGTGAATAGGATACTGCGTTTCGTCTGGCTAAAGCATATCAATGACATTGCTGGAATTATTCTAAGAAGGCAGATAGCACCGTACCAAGATGCAGTCGATCTTGCGGCTTTAGAAGCATAGACAGAACCCTTGATCGACAAAACCCAGCTTCCTTTGCCGATGACGAATCAGGTTCCTGTTCATCTCTAGGAGGTACTTTTCTCGACTTCTAGGCAATGCAGGCCTCGCCTCGAGCGCAACGACGGCATGGGCGGATTTCGAAGTAGGCCTTGAGTCAGACAGCTATCAAGCCAAGTCTGTCCACGTTTCGCCTCATGCTGTGTACTAATTCATGCGCATGCGGCGTGCGTTATCGTGAAGCCATACAGTACACTCTTTGTATTATGCGCATGATACTATAGACAATAGATTGAAGTTCATGGCTTAAGGCAGCCGGTGCCATCAGGGGAACGCATATATGCCGTCTTCCGAGGTTGTTCGATAGTCAAAGCATACGAGAGCCAAGTACCTGTACCTCGATGGTCAGAAGGAGACGATACAACGCGACAAGCTCCGGTATCGGGCAGTCATGCTAACCTGCCTTCTTCCCGCGGAGGATGGAGGATTTGCGAAGCACAAAAACCTTGGATACACTTGATCGACTTGCAGATCCTCAAGTAGATCACGATAGATTAAAACAATGAGGAGGCCTTATGGTCTGGATCTTGACTCTTCACTACCCACTCAAAGTTAGGGCAGCATCTTTGTAATCTGGCTGCCAGCAGACCGCGGTACATTATAATTTCCAGTGCCTTAACATCACCAACACTTCTCTGCACGTTTTGACAACGCCTCGCGCCCGTTACAAGCAGTCTATCGATTGTGTGCGCTCCTCCGCTAGACCGGTGTGCCGGTGGCGGAGCACGTGCGGAAGTTGACAGTCGCAACTGCCGCTGCCACAGCTGCCACTGTGACACGCCCACAACGCCGGTTTTGCAACCACGTGACAGATTTGCCTGACCTGTGCTTTTATGTGCGACTCACGGTCAGCGCAACAATAGGAGTCTACACTCGTCGTTCTTCATCTCTTTGAAATGTAAATGGCTAGGGATGACGATGCCATTCGCCGAACCCGCACAGTCACAGTGCATCTTGGGGATCTCTGTTGCCGGTAGCCGTGTAGATTCACCCATCATTATTTTTGACGCTTCACACCTCCTGAGAATCTTTGACGGACTCTGTCGCAAATCTCGAAACTGTGGAGACGAAAAAACATCGCATTGGGTAGAATTTTGCATCCCCTTCTATATCCGTCGGCACACGGCTGAAAGATGAACCTTCTATCAATCTGTCCGGGTGAAGTTCGGTTGCCGCAAACTCACTCTCGTGTGGTGGTGTAGGCAAGAGGAAATTGTTTCGCAACAGCTTAACAAGCTCGACAAGATAGCTACAGGTTAACAGCGCTTCGGCATCGGAATCGTGAGCGCCCGATGATTGTCGCTGTCTTCACCACGTGGCTGTGGCCTGTCTGCTCTGGCGTCCGACTCCTTGGACACGCGGATCTTCCTTGGTATGCGTGATTGACTTCGACCGGTTGTCAATCAACACCCCACCCCCTTCTCTGACCACTTTTAAAGTCGAACTAGCGCTGTCTACGCCGATCTGAACCTCTGGCGACTCATGTTAGTGTCCCCCAAAACTCTGTTCAAGACCCTTCATTGCCCCGACCGGACCACACTGTCGACTGATAATCCGTCTGCGGCCAATGGCGTAAGACTCGCGAATTACTCGGTATCTGAAGCTTCTTGTTAGTGGCAGTACATGCAAGCATATGCATGAGGGCTTCAATCTTTAGTAGATGAGGCGCCACGATGATAGTGATCAAGGCTTCGAACGTGCCCTCTGGGGTGCTCTCCGGCCTGCCACCTTCATCTGTACTTCTGGCCCGACACCAGCAGCTCTAGTCGTCTACTGTACTGATCCTTCCAATCTATGGCAATATGGCTAGCTCTTCAAAGACTATGAGCAATATTGCTCACCTCACGCCTGCAGACATCGCGAAATGGCCACCAGCAAACTACGAGAATCCTGAACGGATAACATGGATGCCAGTTTATGCGAGCATCTGGTTTGCTGGAGCCACAATTGTGTTTGGAGTGCGCTGCTGGCTGCGCCTCCGTGGCCATGCAGGGAAGCTGGGTTTGGATGATGTATGCAGGCTCCCAAAGCATGAACGATCCAGCGAGGTGTAATAAGACTGACCGTCATCACTAGGCAATTCTTTTCCCTGGCTGGCTTGCTGGTTTGATGTTCACAGCAGTAGCGATATTATACACCCAGTATGCCAAAGGGGACCGACACGTCTGGGACACCCCTCCGGACAGACGAACCGATCTGGTGCTGTTTATGTGGCTAGGAGAGTTTTCCTTCCTGGTCTGCGGCGGATGCACCAAGGTTTCGATTCTGTTGTTCTATCGTCGTCTTGTCTCTGGGACCTACTCGACACGCTATAAGTGGCTCATCTGGGCTGCTATTGGCTTCACTATTGCATACACCTTCACATTCTGCGTCGTACTTCTGGCAAATTGCACACCAACTAGGGCATACTGGATGGCATTTGACTTCAAATACGCCCTGACAGAGAACTATCAATGCATGGACACAAGTGTCATCAACGCTATGGCCGGTGTCTGCGCTGCCATCAGCGATATCTACGCTGTTTGTTTGCCATGCGTCCTCACATGGCAGCTCAAATCTGTCCCAAGGAGACAGAAAATCGCGCTGTTCGGCATATTCTCACTGGGTCTCGTCGTTGTCGCCGTGAGTGGCGTGCGAACATACTGGCTGATCGGTATGTAATACAACAAGTGCAAGTTACGACAAATAAGTTCACACCTGCTAACTTGCGGTTACAGAGACGGGTACATCTAAAGACATCACACGATCCGCCTTTAACCTGTTCGTTTGGGCGCAAATCGAGCTTCAAGCGGGCATCATGTGCGCCTCCGCGCCATCTCTGCGCGTCTTCTTCCGCCGTTACCTTGGCGTGGTCAGCTACGGCTCGCGAAGAACTCGAGATACCAATGCGGATGGAACAATCGGAAGCACTCACATCACAGTGAAAAAGGACACGAGCGTGACGTTCGAGCAGGACTCAACCGAATCGACTGAAGACCTTACTACACCAATCGACAAGATGCCTGTAGACAACAAGCCCGCTTGGTCGCCGATTAGTAGTAGCAGCAAAGCGGACGGTAGTGCTGGTGCCACTCGCTATTCACACGAGGAGGACTCATATGGTATGAGTGACCTGGCTTGGAAACGGACGGAGAAAGAGCACAAGTGGGACGAGCGGGTATGAAGAGAATGGCAACATCGGATGAAACACACTGTACAACTTTTAATACGCTATTCACTTCACACGCGCACCGTACACAGAAGAACGCCGTGCAATAATGAACAGCTTTTTTTTTTTTTGGCTGGAGGACCTTTGGACTCAATTATTCTTCTCCCTTTGCCGTAACATATCATATCCACGCTACCAAATAGGATTGCTAGCTCAATATATGTGTATGATATATTTTCACAACTATTACCATAAGCGTCATCCATAGCAGACGTCACCGTGTTGTCTACGTAGCATTGGCAAATGCCACCCTGATGGTAACATGAAGTATCGGCGCAACATCGATGTGCGAAGCCACGGAGAGTGCGAAATATGAGTTTATTTCATACGGGGTATCAAAACAGAACAAGATAATCCAATCCAAGCACCACCACTGCTTCAAATCTTTCCTTACTCAGACAAAAGAAACTCACTCTGACCTGCAACGCGTTTCGTCTTGGCTTTTGAAGACTTCAGTGGCTCTTCCCGTTGCCGTTCATCAAAGCTTCCTGCTTCGCGCGGACCTTCTCTTGGGTGGTCATGTCGCCCATCCCGCCGTTCTGCTCAGGCATCTTGGCAAACCAGGCAGGCGGCTGCATACCAGTCTGGTCCTGAATAGTGCTGAGAAGCGGCGGCAAGGTCTGGAAGAGGTTGCGAATAGGAGCAGTAGGATCGGCACCCTCGCCGCCGGCCGAACCAGTGTTCCAGACGTTGATCTTGGGCTGCAGACCGTTGATCGCCTTTGCGTTGGCCAAAGCGAGCTTCTCGTATGTGTTGTTTTGCAGCATGAGATACTGCATGAGGCCCTGCGGACCACCCATGACCTTCGCGAGCTCGCCGTACGCTTTGGCGGTCTCAACGATACCAGCGGCCTCCTTCTGCTTGATGATGTAGTTCGCTTCGGCTTGCCTTTGTGCGACGATGAAGTCGGCCTCTGCCTGTTTCTGGCTAGCCAGGAGGTTGGCTTCGGCTTGCCTCTCCATGACTGTGAAGTTCGCTTCAGCGTCACGAGTCTTCTTGACCGCAGCGATTTGAGCATCTTTTTCTCCGCGGTAGGCTCTTGCGTCAGCCTCCGCTTGCTGGTTGACCAGGTGGGCTTCTGCCTCCTTAGACTTCTGGTAGTATTCAGCATCAGCCTTCTGCTGGGCAGATTCACGAGCGATCCTGGCCTGTGTGACGGTTGTAGCACGAAGGCGTTCCAGCTCCATGGCGGCTCGCTTCTCCTCAACACCCCTTTGGAGCTCCGCATCCTTGTGCTGCGCTGCACGCTCGGCAGCGATCTGTTCCAAGTTCAATTCGCGCGCAATCTCGATCTCTCTGGTCTTGAGCTTCTGGTCGGCGTTGGCCTTTTCGACCTTACGTTCAGTCTCGAGCACGGCTGTGTGAGCGTTGATTTTGGCAATCTTCTGCTTTGCCTCGCCCTCCTTCTCAGCCTCTCCGACTTTACCGATCATGCGTGCATTGGCGACATCGACTTGAGCCTGGCTCTGGGCTCCTTCGTGCGCTTTCCTAGCAAGAGACTCGAAGTACTTGGATTCGCCCATGTCTTGTAGCTCCTTGACGTTGGCGTTGTAGATGCGAAGACCAAACTGATCGAGCTCCTTCTGCACACATTCGATCACCTAGGAAGATGTTAGCTCTAACTGGCATGACAGTCAAACATATGGTTGGGACGGCTGACCTGAGCCTTGAAAAGGCGGCGGTTGTTGAAGAGCTCCTCCATCGTCATGTTAGAGACGATAGATCGAGTCTCTCCCTCGATTATACCTTTCACGATATCCTGGACATGGTTGCGTCCAGTGGCAATCATTCCCGAGCCTCTTGCACTGACTTGGCCATCAGAGTCACCTGTGAGGAGCACGGCATACTTCTCCAGGGAAGCCTTGTCATCGTGCGGACCAATAGTGAAGACAGCGGGCACTGCATTGTTTGTTAGCGACGCCCAATATAGTCCATTTGCAAAGACTTACAAGAGAATTGCAACTTCTCGCTTGTCATGGCTTGGAGTGCCATAGAGAAGTCGAAGGGAGTGATGGAGATCTTTGTCACCTTCTGGAAAGGCATGACGAAGCATTTCTTCGTGATTCGGACATTGTCGATCCCTACACCCGTGAGGGCGAGGTACGAGTTAGGTTCGGAAACGTGATACCACATTGTGGTTTTGGTCTTATCAATATGAGTGGTTGTATATCGCAGGAGCTTTGAGAAGAATTGTTGATGAACTTGTGTGATGACACAGAGGACATAATTCGAAGAAGAAGGTGATACCTATATATGTTTATGATCCGTTAATGGTCTTGCAAGAGTCACAGACGTGCAAGGCGCAGCCTATTGCAAGTTTGTTGTCTTTTTCCACTAGTAGAGGTCAGCACAGCAGTCACGAGGCATTCACAAGGTATACGATGCATGTCCGTGGCATGCCTGAGCCGAATCAATGGCGCTAAGCTGGATGTCACGGAGTTGGAGCGGGTATGGGAGTGGTTGCAATGTTGCTTATCGTGGTCGCAAAGGCTATGCATGCCCCACTGAGGTGGCAGTGTACGCAATATTGCAGAGCATGGTAATGCACCAAGGACATTGACTCGGAACACGGCTGTGCTACCAGCGGCTGCCGGCACGATGTCCGTCACATGCACTGCGGCCTCAGTAATTTGGGGCGGCCTCATAGGGCTGAAGAAGGGCCGAAGAACCTTGGCGGAGGCGCAAGCGATTTAGTACGACCTGCTGTCTTCAGAGATTCGCTTATGGTCAGCATTTATGAAATAAGCCTCGTTCGAGCTTCTAGCGTCGCACGATGGAATGTCGCCGGCGCCATTAGCTTCGAGTGTTGTGCACTTCGTGCCTCATGGCCTGAAGCATTGTGGCTTAGACTCTGACCAACATCTTGTGACCTGTTGTTCACCGGAACCGCAGTCTTGACCGCAGCCCGCAATCCTATAGTTGGGAAGTTTTTCACCGGTGCAGCAACTGACTACACGCTCCTCATATCACACAATCACTATGGCTGAGCCACCTTCGTACGAGGAGAGCACCTTTGGAGACCTCAAGTCCCCAGAGGGTAAGGGCGACAGGAAAACACCACAACCATGGAATATCCGTGAGCAAGTTGGGCTATCGAGAAGCCAGCATGTTGCGTCAATCGTGGCACAGATTGGTGATCACATCAGAGAGCGCGCGTCACAAGGGCTATCCAAGACCACGATGGTGCTCATACCGTCAGATCAAAGTAAGTTGATTCAAGCAAGATAAAAGCGATAGGATCTAACATGAGTCTAGATGCAAGTCGAAAGGGCACAGCCGTGGGGCTCCCGGGTGACGAAGTGCCAACGATGATTCAGTTCGAAGGCAGCCAGAATGGCACACAGTTCTGGCAGCAGGACGAGGTCCTGTATGAGCTGAAAGTGCAGCTACATAACGCAATATCCGATGGCATACCAGCAGAGAGGATGCGACAACACGCAAGGACCATTGCTCTCCCACCACCACCACCCACTCAGAAGACTTCATGGTTTGGGCGGAAATCATCAAAAAAAGCTGCGGTACCTATCCGAGAGGAAGTGTCTGTTGTATCCCCAGTCACTGTAGAGGTTCACTTGGACGAAGTGCATTTCCGATCTGAAACAGAATATGGACTGTACGAGACTTTGAGAGCCAAGGTTGTGATGGCGGTTGTAGACGTCCGTTAGCAGCAGCTCACAAGACGCCGAGAAAATAATGCCCATGCGGCCTTGAGATGGCAGAGTTCGAGGTGGTGTGGCAATCGTCTCATGTCGTTCTGGCGTCGCTTGCCGACTGTTGCGGCACATGTTAATGGAGATCTATCGATCACAGCAGCACATACATAACGGAGAGACCACCGTATGTGCTTGAAATGACTATATATCATTTCATAAGAAGCATTACAAATGATCGTCTTCACAGTGTACGATTCCCCTCTAAGGCCTCATTGCCTTGACAACCTTAGTGGTTCCTACTTATAAACTAACATCCTTCGCTGAGATATGAAGGCCGATTTTCTCAAGATGTGACACCAAGTCTACTAGCATACTAGTTAATGAAAAGCGAGCATAGGTTGGGCGACATCTCGATGGCGGCAGACTTCCGATAGTTTGGGACGATGTTAACGATAAAGGTTCAACGCGACAACGCGCGAACGTAGTTTCATTGAGAAAGAGATAGTTATGTATGTGTAGGTAGTGTCTCGTTGAATTTCAAAGCATCATTCCCTGAAGTATATCACTTAGTGATCGATGAAAGTGTGTCCCCACAAGTATAAGACCAAAAGCGTCTTGTGCAATCCCGTAGGTGTGACTCCGAATCTCTGAAGGAGTATCTCATCTAAGCACGGTAGCTCGCAGGAGCGTTGTAGCTGGCCGGGGCGCTGTAGGCCGGAGCAGGGGCACTGTAGCTCGAGGGAGCCTCGTAGCTCGAGGGAGCGCTGTAGGCCGGAGCAGGAGCGCTGTAGGCTGGGGCAGGGGCACTGTAGCTCGAGGGAGCCTCATAGCTCGAGGGAGCACTGTAGGCAGGAGGCGCATCCTTCTGGTAGGTAGGCGGAGTGCCGGTAGAGTAAGCAGGGGGAGCCTGGTATGAGTCGGTGGTGGTAGGCTTGCTAGGAGTGTCGTATGAGTCGTTGGTGGAAGGAGTGCAGGGGGACTCGCTGTTGTCCTTGGGGGAGGGGGCATCGGTTGACGCCTCTCCAGAGCCGCCAAGGTGGATACCGCCGAAGTCAATCATACCCTCACCCTTGCCACTGCTGGCACCCTTTCCTGAGACGGATCCCTCACCAAGGCCTCCAGCGTGGATGGAGCCGATATCGAGACCACCTTGTCCCTTGCCGGAGCTGGCACCGTTGCCAGAAGTGGAAGCTTCACCAAGGCCGCCGGCGTGGATGCCACCAAAGTCGAGAAGGCCTTCTCCCTTGGCGTGAGCAGCTCCGTTGCCAGTGGAAGCCTCTCCGAGACCACCAGCGTGGATGGCACCGATATCGAGAGAGCCAGAGCCAGAGCCCTGTGCGGAGCCACCGAGGCCGAGCTGTCCAACGACACCACCGAGGAATCCACCAGCAGCCTCAAGACCACCGGAAGCAGCTCCCTGAAGACCAAGGCCGCTGATCAGGCCCTCGATGCCACCCTGTGCACCACCGGAGGCAGAGGCATCGGCACCAGCGTGGAAGAAGGCGCTAATTGAAGCGTCGGCCTTGCCGTGGAACTTGACACCAGTCTGCTTCAGACCGCAAAGGAGAGCACCAACACCGGCAGTAGCGGAGACGGAAGCATCGACAGAGGCGGAAGCGTCGATGTCAGCGCTGCCGGAGAGAGCAGCAGAGAACTGAGCTCTTGCGCTGCCAGTAAGAGAAGCCGAGCCCTCAGCAGACACACCAGCGGTAAGAAGACCGCCAAAGAGAGCACCGAGACCGAACTCAGCATCGTTCTCCACAGAACCCTGGATGTTACCGCAGGCAGAGACCATGGCGTCAAGACCAGCAGAGAACTTAGCAGAGGCCTTGCCGTAGACCTGGCCGGTGACGCCAGCATCAGCTGAGATCTCAGCGTCAGCGTTCAAGGAAGCACCGATAGATGCAATACCCTTGATGATGGCCATGGCGTCGGCATCGGTAAGGTCCAAACCAACTTGGGCCTTGACCTCAGCCTTGAAAGCGGCACGGACACCAGCACCACCCTCGAGCTTAGCCTGGACACCAGCGCAGACGCTGGGGAGCTTGGCCTCAAGGCCAACGACAACGCCAGCAGCCAGGTGAGCATCAGCATCAACACCAGCAGAGCCCTTGGCGCTGGTAGAGGCGCCGGCGGAGGCGCCAGCGGAAGACTTGCCAGTGAGGGAGCCGAGAAGGCCACCAACCATACCCTCACCAGAGCCCGAAGCGGAAGCAGACTGCTTGCCCATCAGGCTGCCGAGAAGACCGGCACTTCCAGAACCACTGGCCTGGCCGAGGCCGAAAGTGCGGCGCTCGAGTTGCTGGGACTCCTGCACGGGAGCTGCAGCGGCAGCGGCGACAAGAGCCGCGATAGTGAAAGCGTGGTAGACCATGTTGTCGAGATTAGAAATTAAAAGTTTCGTTGTAGTTGGAAAATGCGTATCGATTAACGAATGTGGTTATTGCGAGTCAGAAACGAGTGTGATCAAACAAAGTTGATTAAAGGAAGGCTTGGGTGAGTTGACTGGGGGAAAGAAGATCGATTGATGTGAGCAAGATTCTTAGACTTATACCAACAGCCTGACTGTTTTGGGGAGGTGCGTTGAAAGTAGTTTATCGACCGTATCGGTGCGCTCGAGAACTTCTGCAGCGCGCGGACTGCAGATCCTACGATCTCGTGGTCCATGCCATGGCAATGCATTGCCTTGAAGATTATACGACCAGCTGCAATTTACTTGCTGGAGGAGATAATATGGGTCGCTTGTCGTCGCAATGCCTTGGCGCACAGGGGGAGCGTTGTCGATTGGCCACGAGGGGGCGGCGTTGAGAGGTTGAGGGTATGGTATAGCGCGAAGGCTGTGCTACCAGGCTGAAGAGGACCCAAGCATACGCAAAAGTTGTATAGTTTGGACTGTTTAGTGCAAAAGACGTTGGAGTGATAGGCAAGGTGATCTCTGCAGAGTTTCGGCAGAACTGCAATGGTGCAAAGCAGTAAGGTGCGGTGGGTTCGGATAACGGCTGAGTGCACGTCCATCATCACGGATGGTCGATCTGTCCTACTTCCTATTTGAGACACCAGTATCCCGGTGCTCGGTATCTTCACAATTGCACGGCCATTCTATTCACGCTGATAAGGTTGATCGAGCCTCGATTCGCTCCCCATGCACACCGGTGACTAGAAAGCGATGCCTGCATTTCTGCCGCCGCCGAAATTCTCGAGTCAACCGCGACTACAAACAATAATAATATGACGAATCAGGCATTCCATTCGCTCCCAATTCAGGCACGCCCCACATATACAGTCATCACTATCACATTCGTACAAGTTACCGTCCCCTGTATTTAGCGTCCCGGAGGAGGAGGCAGCTTCCGCTCGACAAGCAACACGCCTCATACTCGGCATCTGAAACCTTGGTTTGACATTCTGATACTGATAGCACGCTTTTGTCATTTCTGTCCTCGAGACTTGAGTGATGAGGCAAACGTATCGGTAGCCTTGACAGAGCGTGCAACAGCCACTGTAGAAATTTCCATTTCGAGTCTTCGATGAAGTGATCGGCGTTGACCGTTGCATGGCCTCGCATGGCTTCCGTGATCAGGCCTCCAACCAAACCAACGCAAGTCGAGAACATTGCTCGATCTCTTTTCAGCTCAGGAGTTGATCATTTGTATATCTTTCCAATAGTGCAAAGCATTCCGAAGCAACCCCGAAGCGAATACGGATGAGGACGTTGTCGTGGCAATAGTATGACAATGTACGCTTGGTTAAGCATGTACTGATTTGCCAACATTACTGTACCAAGATGGATAGCCTTGCAGCGTTCAAAGTCTAACCGTTATTATCAGCACAGTGGTGCCTTTCTGGGTGATGAGATACACATTCTTGCCCCAAAATTGGTGATCTGCTCGGTCATCTCTTACCCCAACCCTGACCCTGCTGTCGAAGACTTGACCTTGCAAAATCGATAGTGAGGCATCTCGGTCATGATTTCATGTGCAGCATAGATTTCAGAGCTTGTGTATGCACTAAAAGCGGACTTTTATATAGTATAGGTCAGAGTGTTGCGTTGTATGCGCGTTGTGGACGCCGACGCATAGCCATTACCTCCCAGTCAATACGAGAAGTCGATAGCAAATCCAATCGTTCTGTCCCTGCTCTTTGAGATTTTAGAGTATCAAATCAGTTTCAGTGTGCGATGGTCTTTGAGATTGAAAGGCACCAGTAAGGCACCAGTAACAGTAGTATGATGGTCGACACCCTCGTTCGTATAAATGCACTTGTTACTTCTAATATGAGCCCAGGCACGCTAACTACGCCACTAAAGCTTTGCTTGGAAAGTAACAATACAGATACAACAATCAAGACTGTTGGTTGTCCGTCTCAGTGCAATCACACTCTGTCGAGAAGTATCATCTTTGAAGACATTTCTTGATGTAGACGATAAGGTATATTGATGGAGAACCCGAAGACAAAGGGCAAGGAAAGGCGCTGCTGCTGACTAAGTCCGACCCGACAAACGCCGAAGAGTGCCGAAGATCTGGACAGTATGAAGTCACTGCCAGCCGCCTGTCGCATAACATATTCAAAACAACACTACCGCAA
Source organism: Cladosporium sp. BSL10 (assembly GCA_001553865.1). Taxonomy (NCBI): domain Eukaryota; kingdom Fungi; phylum Ascomycota; class Dothideomycetes; order Cladosporiales; family Cladosporiaceae; genus Cladosporium; species Cladosporium sp. BSL10. The sequence goes on from LJJI01000072.1 coordinate 77,292, forward strand.
GTAGCCCTCCTGGCAAATACCATATCATACACCCGGAGAACAATACCAGGACACCGAAGTCTACCTGGACCATGAACTCCGTAGCCTCCAAGCGTCTCTTCCAAGAGTACAAGCACCTCACCACCGACCCGCCCGAGGGCATCACTGCAGGCCCGGTCAACGAAGATGACCTTTTCCTCTGGGAGGCCATGATCCAAGGCCCCGAGGGAACGCCATATGAAGGCGGCGTCTTCCCAGCAGAGCTCAAATTCCCCAAGGACTACCCTCTCATGCCGCCCACCATGAAGTTCCAATGCGACATCTGGCACCCGAATGGTACGGCACACACAACAGAGTGACTACAGAGCTAGGCCCGGACTAACATGGACACAGTCTACGCTAACGGCGTCGTCTGCATTTCGATCCTTCACCCACCCGGCGACGACCCCAACCACTACGAGCAAGCTTCCGAGCGCTGGAGTCCGATCCAAAGTGTAGAGAAGATCTTGATTAGTGTCATGAGCATGATCGCTGAGCCGAACGATGAGAGCCCGGCGAATGTGGATGCCGCGAGGATGTGGAGGGAGAGGAGGTCGGAGTTTGAGAGCAGGGTCAAGGCGGATGTTAGGAAGAGCTTGGGATTGTAAGCAATCATGATGGAGAAGAAGAGCTTGGAATCACGAGTGAGACCATGAGTGGTCTTGGATGAAGGCATAAGTGCGGCATGTTTGAGCTTAGCGATGGTGTTATTGGGACCTGTGATTATGAATGACATGGCAAAATGAAGAATTACGGCGCGACTATGGAAACGAATGAATAATCGCATCGATACGTCTTTCACAGCTGAACAGATTCTTCTAGAACACGACTCGCTGCTCTATCTACGCTGTCTTTCGCGGTCTCGGCTCTGGTGAACAAGCTCTTGGCCTGTTATTGGATACCCCGTTGAGGACGAGGAAGGTGCCTCGAGCTGCAATTGCGGAGCGGCTCCTGCAATCTGTTGCATTTGTACAGCAGGAGCCTCCAGTTGTCCTTGAGATCCAGCAGCTCCGACTAGATTTGATGGGGATGCGCCCCACTCGTGCGCCGGAGCAGATTGAGCTGTTGCAAGTTGCAGCTGACCTGGTGTTGCTCCATACTGCTGCGCACTGGAAGCATACGGCTTGGCAGCATTACCAGCGCCTGTTGGCAGAAACGAGTTCGCTGGTGCCAGGGCAGTCCCAGGAATGTTGGATGCCATTGGCGGTGCTTCAATCGCTGCATGCCTGTGGCTATCTGGTATTGGTGACACAGGCACATGTGGTTGCTGCGATACTTCGACGGCGGCTTGTTGCCGACCTCCTTCAACCGCTGTATACTGCGATCCACCAGCATACTGACCAGCAGTGAGTGCGCCCTGCGATGTCGATTGAACCTCGTTATACACTGACGTCGGATAAGCAGTTCCATACTGTCCTGCTCCTGGTGCAAATCTCGAGCCTGGGTCCTGATTTTTAGCAGGTGGCAGCGCACTTTGTGATTTCGCTTCTTTCGTAGCGCCACGCGGGTGTATAACAGTCATCTCGTCCGGTAACTCCTCGATTACGAACTCGGTCTGCACATGTTCTCGCGGAGTCTGACAGAGCTGCGGGTCTCTGTGTCTCTGCCCTGCGATAAGCCTCTGCTGGTTTACACGATTCGCAACGTCTTGCATCACGCTGTTCAACTCTCGATTGACAGCTTGCTGCACCTGTTCCTCGTTCATCCCAGCCGGAACCTGGCTCAGAGCGGTCTGCATTTGTGCTCCGGCATTCTGGATGTCTGCCTTGGTCGCCATTCCCGCGAGACGCTTGCTGACTTGTTCTTCGATGACGCGCTCGATGTCTTGGACCGACAACTGCTGAGTCTGCGTCTCCCGGATCACTTTTTGAAGGGCACTCATATCGAATGCCGGCGTTTGCGCAGACGGAGAAGTTGCCTGTGACCGCACGAGCTCGGCTAGTTGTTGACTGTTGCGTTCAGCGTCCAAGCGTCTCTGACGCTCAACTGCAGCAAGTTGCTCTTGGAGTCGGCGGACTTCTTGATCTTTTGCTTCGTGGTTGCTTTGAAGGCTTGTTTTGTCTAGTTCAAGATCACGAAGGCGCTTGTTGATCTCTGCTCCCGCGCGGTTCATATTCTCGATGTCATGGGTTCTTTGCCTATCTAATTCGGAGAAGCGATGGTCGTGTGCATGATGTTGGATCGGCTGCTGGCTTCGTGGTGGGCTACCGTCGTGTGGCGACTGTAAGTTTTGCTGGGCAAGAGGTGTCCGCTGAGATGCCTGCGTACGAGGATGTGGGCTTCCGGGCGACATAATCTGCTGGCATATACTCTGCGGGCTTTGCAGCTGAGGCCGTACACCCATTGGAGATGTCAAAGGTGACCCGCCGTATGATTGTTGCTGCTGCGAATACTGCTGCTGTGGCGTTATCGGTGCCGGACTCTGCAGCGGTGAGCCCATCGACTGATGAGCAATTTGAGGCTGCTGAGGAAGCGGAGACTGCACCATACTCTGCTGATATAAGCGCTGTGGCTGTGGCGACATACTCTGGTACGCAATCTGAGGCTGCGGAGTTTGCTGCATCATCGAAGTCATATTGCTCATCGACAATGCCACGCCCTGGTGCATGTTCATCGCCTGCTGGTGAATAGCGAGTGCTTGCTGCGAGTGATTCATAGCGTTTTGATGCATTTGCTGGTGCAGCTGGTGATGGGAGGTGTCCTGCATCAGCATTGATGGTGGTGAGAAAGCTGGCGGGATTTGGATTGCTGGAGGGGAACTCTGGCCTTGCCATGACCAGCTCTGTTGCGAGGAGTGATGCTGCCCTTGTGTGTTGCCGTCGGCCCAGGTGTAGCTTTGTTGGCTTTGCTGGTAGTTGCCTCCTCCTGGGGCTGGGGAGCTCAGTATTGCTTGCTGGTTGACAGGTTGCAAGTGTTGTTGATTGTTTGGATCTACTGGTGGCTGCCATTGCTGATTTGGGTTGTTCGTGTTATCCGACATCTTGACGGAGGTTTCACTTTTACACAGCGAAAGTTGGTCAGAGTAACCGATGCAACATCAAGAGTAGTGGAAAAGTCGATGATTCCAACAGAAAGATGCAGCTTTGCGGATTTGACTAGCAGACTCGATTCATCATTTACTGCTCGAATTCGAGTACTCTTGTGATCAAACATCTTCAGTGCCCACATATCCTGTCGACCTATGTGGATCCTGGCAAACTTTTATAGCCTTCGTGCTTCAAATCAGTCCCGTGACTTATAGCACGTATCTAAATGCTTTGTTCTCCAGCTCGGTCATGTCCTGCATACCACTCTCGATGCCAGCCCTCTCGAGGTCTTCCTTCGATAGGCCGGAGTTGGCGGCCTCGCGATCACGCTTCTTGTTCACGCCCCACATGTAGATGTACAGAACGACAACGGACAGCAGCTTGGCCGTGTATCCAACCAACATCCTGTGAAGAGCTGTTAGCGTGTGGTCCTGTCACATCGCACAATGTGTGTACTTACGCAATGTATGCTGAGTGGTAGTTGTCACTCTCCTTGAAAGTCTTAGGCCCGATGCTGTAATGGCATTAGTATCCCTCGACAAGCCATCATATCCAGGCAATTTTTACTCACATATTTCCCACACAGTAGCCAGTGAACATGATCGCAGCGGTGAGTTGCTTTTTCGTGAATCCGGAGATATTGCTGCTGATCATCGTCAAGCTCATGCTGAATCCAAGGCCCTGGAAGTAACACAGCCACAGCGCAACCAAGCGAGCCCAAGTGGCGCTATCTGGCAAGCCAACAAGCATCGCAGCGCCCGCAATGCAGATCAGGTTGGCAACCATCATGGTAGGGCAGCGAGAGTTGGGCCACTTGCTGCAGATGAAGCCGCCTCCGAGGAGAGCAGCGAATTGCACGAAGCCACCCGGGATCTGCAGGTATTGCGATCCAAGAGTACCGAAACCGAAGTCCTTGATGATCAAAGAAGTGAAGCTAGTAATCGCGGCGTTTGGAACTTGGGCTGACACGGCCAGAATGAAGAGAATCCATGTCTTGGGATCGGCGGCAGTTTGCCAGGCCTGGTCGAGCTTGAAGTTGTGGTTCTTGACGCCCTGTCGATTGGCGGCAACTCGCTCGACGGCAACAGCGCGCTCTCGCTGAGAAAGGAACTTCGCGGTCGACGGGAGATCAGGGAGGAAGCACAGAGTCGCGATCCCTGCCGCGAGAGACATAGATCCGAAAATGATGAACACGTACATCCACCTCGCGAGTCCAGTCGTAATATGGCCGATGGCATACCCGAGCAATCCGCCAAACATAGTAGCGATACCATTGGTGCAGTAGTAGATTTCCAGACGCAGCGGCTGCTCCTTCGCAGTGTACCACATCGACATGACGAGAACGAACCCAGGGTTGACGGCAGCCTCGACCAGACCCAGCATGAACCTGTTGGAAGCAATTCCAGCAAAGTTCGTGCACGCCGGCGTCGTCATCAGGATGATGCCCCATGAGATACCAGTGAATCCAAGGAATTTGCCAACAGGCAGTCGCTGCATCGCCCATCCCGCCGGAAATTGCGCGACGAGGTAACCGAAGTAGAAGATCGATCCAAGCCAGCCGTATTGTCCACCCTTGAGACCGAGATCCGTTTGCAGTCCGTAGGCGCTGGCCTTAATTGTAGGAATGACACGTCAGCGATTGATCTCAAGGCACTCTGCAAATCCAGCACAGCATCATATAGTGATCAATCTCCCCACGAAAAATTATTTAGGGGACAAAGCATACATAGTTCAAGCCGTTTTTATCGAGATATTGCAGCAGATACAGCGTCCACAGCACCGGCATGACCCGCCAATCGATCTTTCTGAGCACAGATTTCGCCTCGGCCGAGTCTGCAGGGGCATCGCCTTCGTGCTGCTTATACACAACATAGTTGTCGTCCAGATCTGAGCCTGCCGCTGACGAGATGTGTGGCGAATGTGGTGAAGCTTCCAGATCGGAGCCCTTTCCGTTTACGTCTTTGTCGACGAATTGTTGGGTCGCCATGATCGTGGCGGTGGAGAGATATAGAAAGAGAAGAAGAGGTAGCGGCAGCAAGGCAGCACCAGGGAGAGGAGTAGTAGTAAAGCAGAAGAGATCGACAAAGAGAAACGTTATGAACTATTTCTACCACGTGCATAGGACCGCATATTCTGCGGCAACATTTATGGGTAAGGGCGGAGTAGACCAGCAGCCGGTACTTACACAGCACCATCACCAGCCGTGCGAGCATTCGCTCATCTCTGGGCTCCATATGTCTTAGCCGAGAGAAACGAGTCTTCTCCCAAAGCTTGTCCTCAGCAGAATGCGCGAAGGCTTTCCATTGGGTGGGTGGAATGGATTTAAACGGATCGACAGGTTTAAGCCCGCCTCTGGGTGTCTGCGTCGATGGCGTGCGAGCGAAGCGGCGTTCGAGAGTCAATTTGCAACGCCAACGCTCCGATTTTTGGGGGGATAGCTCCAGACACATGAAGAGGCAATCCACGCTGTGCATGAGAGACGGAGATCGCGCCGCAACCTGCCGTCGAATGAATGCTGGGGCCAATCGAGAAAAGTCTGTAAGCGTTTCGTTTCGCCGTGTGCTGTGCTGTGCACGCGCGATGGGCAAATGATGTGATCATTGTAGTGGAGTCAAGCTCACTGGCGTCTCGGGAGCGAGCGAGCGAGCCGTACCTGCCTCGGGCTGCAATCGCTAGAAGTGAGGAGGTAGCAGTGTTACAGATGTGTGTTAGAGTCTGTCTGCGGACCACGGCATAGTTAGCTTTCGAGAAGCGATGCAATGCCTCCATAACGCGTTGATCCGGACGCATCACATCACTTCGCGGAAGAAAGTGGCCAAGCTCAAGCAAGCAGCCACGTTCCACGATGTCTACGTCTTGCTGCGCTACGGCGGTGCTCCTGGTGTGATGTACGTCGAGGGCAAGGAAGATGGTGTAAACCGATGGGTGAGCGATGTCCAGGTCAGTCAAATCCGGTGGTTTACAGACATTAGCTATTCGACATTGACAGCCACTGCAGAACCTGCGGTACAAAGATTACCAACTCGTCTCTCGCACCGCCGCCGTGCACCGCGAGAACACTCCAGACGCCGAGCAAATGAAACGCACCGGCCTGTTCGAAAGCGACACCGTCAAAGACTTCGGCAGTCAGATGCAGCAGCGTGGTGTGTATGCCTGGTGGAGGAACGCCATGGGTTTCACGGGTTCGTACGACAAGATATAAGAATGTCTGTCTGCGCGAAGCCACATCGAAGCACCTCATCGCATATCAGCTCCGGGGGGCGCGATGCTAGCCAGCGACTGGCCCAGATAAATCTTGTCCGGCGAGATGAGTGGTTGGCGACTTACGGTTGCCAATCATTGCGAGCTCCCAGAGATGGTAGAAGCTTAATCTATGTAGCAGAGAAGCAATACCTGCAAGCAAGCTCCCGCGCCCTACTCGACCCAAGCATGGCACTGTGAACATGCTCAAGGCTTAAGCGTAATTCGTCGATGACAAGATGAAATCCTGGCCAACGCAATCACGCCAAAAAGACAAGCACGAAATACGAGATACCAATAGTGCAGACACATCTCTCACATTGATTCATTTTTTCATTACTTCCTGACCCAATTCCACGAAACCCAACACCAGCCATCCGCTCCAAGCCCCAATCGGTCAGTCAGTATCCTGTTTAGATAGATGCTCCAAACTGCCCCCCGGACCATCATCCCGCATTCCTTGTTTTTCCCCATCAAGGGTATCAAAAATCTGAAGAAAAAGGAAAAAATCCCCACCACCATCCAAGCCCAGACGGGTTTTCATCAAGTCTTTCTGGTGTTTTTTCGCCTCCCTCTATGATGCTGATCTAGGCGAGTCAAGAATGTCCCGATCCTTGCTCCATAATTGCTTGTTCTTTGCTGCAACATATTCCTCACGTGTCTTGCGCTTGCAAGGAAGATCGAAGGGAATGTTCCTTGCTCTTTCTATCCTTGGGCGTGCAGACTGCGTTTCTCGGCGTGCTGCTTCGTACGCGCTGCTTCATGGCCAGATGTAGAGCGCCTCTGGCGGAGCTCTTGAGTATTTTCACTGCCTTTCTGACATGTTCCTCATCTGAACAAATCGTGTCTGCTCGTCTTGCGCTTGTGCGCCTTAGGACCCTCACCAGTCAAGCTGCCAATGCTAGGCGGCGGCTTGAACCAGCTACCGCCGCTAGCCTCGCTGTTGTGGTCTGCGCTGCTGAAGCTGCCGAAGCGGCTGCCGCCATCGCTGGTGCGAGGTCTCGGGACCTCTTCTTGAGGCACAGCCAAGAACCCGCCGAAGCCGTTGCCGACCATGACACTCCTGCGAGCCTCGCCGCCGAAACCACCTTGCGCCCACTGCGGGCCGAGACCGCGGGATGCGCTCATCATAGAGATGGGTCTTCCGCCTGAGGCGCTGCCGCGGCGGTCGCCGGTTCGCGAGGGTGGTGTGATGGATGTCATGACCCATTCTAGCTCGTCGATGCCCTTGGAGAAGACTTCGAGGGTTTGGTTGAATGTGCTTTTGTTGGTCATGGCGGGACCGAAAACGCCGCGGACGGATGTGTGGCCATTGGCCATGTGCGACATTCTGCTGTTTGGGCTGCCGGAGCCTGGAGATCCTTGCGGGAGGGTAGGAAGAGGTGGGAGGAGAAGAAGGTCGGGGAATGCCTGGTCGCGCACGTAGACAGTGGTGAGCGCGGGAAGAGCGTTTGCGTGGAGCGATGTAGCAAGATAGGCGTAGTACGACTCAGCCGGCTTTTGCAGGCCGTGAGCATCTTCAGAAGAGTCAATTTCGAAGTTCAGCGTCTTGATGCTGATTGATGTGAGAGGTGGGAGGTCTTGCGTTTGCAGAGTGATCGACTTTGACACTGTTGCGATAATAGCAAGATGGTGAAGACTACTGGCTTCGAACAGGAAAGTGTGCATCTCCGGAACAGCAACACCTGTGTTCTTCAAAGTGAGAGAGTAGAGTGTTTCTCTGCAGTAAGGCGATTCCAGGTAGGTCGCAAGGCCAGCAGCTGTGACATTAGGACACTCCTCGATGGTGAGCGATTGAATGGCGGGGAACTCTGGTAGTGTGTTGTTCTGTGCAACGTGGAAAATCGTGTCGTCCATCCACTCCAAGCCCTTCAGGACTAATTCTGTAAGAGAGGGCAAGCTCCCAAGCACAATTCGCAAAGTCGCCGGCTCAATAGCGAGGTTCGAAAGTTCCAGGTATTCCAATGACTGCCAGTGTCGGTGAACCAGCAGCTCCAGGGCATCCTCCGACCCTGACCTGTACATCATCTTCCTGATATCCGGGCATCTTGACTGCAATTCCTGTCGCAGAGGAATGCAGCTTGGATCGTCGGTGAAGAAGCCGTCCGGCAAATCGACGTGTCGCAAATTGGGCAAAGCAGAGACAGTGCGCGCAAGGTCGCCCTTTGCAGTCTCGCGCGTCATGTAGGGCACCTTCAGGAACAAGACCTGCGACGCCAGCGCCGAGTTCTCGCGGACTGTCCGACAAAACAGTCCCAGCCTGATGATGGGGATTTCGCCCGCGGTGGGAACATTCGACTTGCCCCTAAAGTGCTTGCCCTTCTTGCGTTTGTCCGCCAGCTCTTCTTCCAGATAGCAATAGTGCACCGCATCGATTCGCACGCTCGTGTACCTGCACGATAGTCAGCATGTGGACTTCCAGCAAACGATTAGACGATTACTCACATCAACTGCTGCGCGACCCTGTACCAACGCCGACACACCTGGGCGGTCTTGCCCATGTCTCGCAGGTCGCACAGCATGCAGCCATCGCCAATCTCGGATCTCTCGCTCGTTTCACAAGTCTGGTCCTGCACGTGCGGGCACACGTATTTGAAGATACGCTCGAGGATGTCTTCGTTCAGGCGCTGGGTGAGGTCGCGTCCTCCGCGGACAGGCATGTGTGGGATCTGGCGGGCTGACTGGGGCGAAGCGGCCTCGCGCAGCTTCGATCGCGAGCGGAAGTGCTTGAGGAGGCCCATGGTGGCGGGCTGTCGTGTGTGGGAGAGAGATGGAGAGGAATGGTGGGTGGAGGAACAGCAATTGCTGGCAGGCGAGATTTGATGGTCGTGGTAGTGGTGGTGGTGATGGCTGTGAGTGTTGGTGAATTGACTGGCTGCTGAGCTAGCAGTGAGCGGGGCAGGGTAAAGGACAGCGGGCAGGACGTGGAGTGGAAGGACAGAAGAGGGTCGGTGAGGTAGTGGAGGAGGAGGAGGAGGAGGAGGAGAGGGAGAAGGGAGCGGTGGTGGTGGCGGTGGAGATGTCTAGTTGGCAGAACAGACACAGACACGAACAGGAGAGAGAGAGAGATTCCCTTGGTGGAGGAGGACGACGACGACGCGTCTGCGGCTGGCGGGCAAATTATGTGTCTCTCTACTGTGGCCGCCGTGCTAGCCGAGCAGGTGGTGGTGTGCTTGCTGTGCCTGTCAGCTGCTTTTGGGCACGAGCAGCGCCGTCGCCGCACACGATTGGTGGAGGGCCCCTGGTTGGCATGCAAGTCGGGAAATAGGAAAATGTCCATGCAGGGCAACATTCACACGCTACTCCAGGGGCAAGGGTTCACTGGGCGAATGAGCCTCCAAGACATCCTCCCCGCGTTTCACCATCCGTTGAAACATCTACCATCTCCCTCCGCCGCCGCAGACAAGACTTGATCCGCAGTAGGGTACTCCGATCCCGTTACAGATCCTGAAGACGGTAGGATTGTTGCTGTAGCCCTCAAACACCGGATACGTCACAAGCAGCCGCGCTGTCGTTGACTGTAGGCGGAAAGGAGGGAAACGTATGATTATTAATGCTGTACAGGAAGGTTTGGCCTTTTCACTTTGGCCACGCTGCCGTTGCACTCTGTATTATTAGCAGGGAGGAGAGTTTTGACTACAAGGCACTCGCGGTTAAAGCTACCTGTGGTACTGGTACGGCTATCAGATGTCCCAGCCTACCGAGTTATTTTAGTCCGTCACCTCGCTAGTCAAATATACAAGTACGAAGACTGAACATGAGCATGTATCAGATCGGTGGAGCAAAAAGTGTAACTAAGGTGCCGCTGAGAAACACGGCAAAGACGAGGACGCCATTGACAAGCACAAGCAGCGGAGACACAAGACATGCGTTTTTGACAGAAATCTGATTGACTGCCTCAATCTTAAGGTGTAGTGACAACAAAAGCAAAAACAGACTCGCGAAGAGAAACCAAACAATCCCAATACCCCGCCGCAATGCCCATCTCATATGCTCATGCCAAACGACGCAAACCCATGTGCCCTACCTCGAACCGGAGAGAGCAAAACCAATGCAATGCAATGCGAAGAACCAAAAAAACCAGTCCAAAATGCAATGTGGGGTGTCGCAAGAAAAGCTCAAATGCAATGTCGAATGCCGCCGAAAACGCTCAATGGAAAAAGGTGTCGTTAATGTCGTCAAGCGAAAAGACCGCCGCTCGCTCTTCAAGCCTCATAGAGAGAGGCGTCGAACTCCATCGTGACGTGCCTGGCAAAGCCCGCCTCGCCGCTCTCATAGTCGGCGATCAAGATCTGCGCAATCTCGCGCGCCGCCTGCAGGTTGTTCTCGCCGACCACCTCGACGCGCAGTGACCGGAGGCGAGGGCAGTAGCGCGCAACACGGCGGAACTCCCAGAGAGCGCGGCCCCGGTTGCTGGCCATCTCGACCCAGATCTTCAGGTCGACCTTGGCGCAGTTTTCGGCCGTCTCGGGCTCGTAGATAGCACCACGACGGATGGTGTTGCCGTCGTAGGAGCGCTCCTCGTCGTCTCGGAGGTCGACCTCCGCAACCATGGTGCTGTTGCGCCAGATATTTGCCTTGACAAGATCGTGGGCGCGAGGGTTGTGGCCGTATTGACGGCACTTCTTCTCGAGGCTCTCCTGGCTGAAGATTTGCCTCGGTGCTTGCTGGGCCGTCAGCTTTTTGGCGGCGGTAAGGCCCTCGGCGTTGAAGCGAGAGACCTGGGGGAGTCGGGGGAGAACAGCGGCGTTCTCCTTGGCGACCTTGTGTGACCGCAACTTGCGCACTTGCTTCTTGTGCGCTTTGCGCGAGGCGCGATCGGCCTTGATGGCCTCTTTGTTGGCACGGCCTTGCTGCTTGTGGGCCTCCCTGTGGGCCTCAATAGTAGGCCGTGCGTTGAAGGCCGGGATGGGTAGGTGTTCCCGCGGCTTGTCGGAGAGTCGGATGTGTGCCAATGGGATGGCAGCAGCATCAATTGGCAGGGCGTCGCCAGCGAGAGGGAGCGGGTCGGCAGCGACGGTAGGCTGCTCGGCCGGAGTGATGCGCTTCGGCATCCCGGCTACCCTCAGAACAGGGTCGGTGACCCTGCGGCGGTCGACCTTGACGCCGTTGATCGTGGCGACATAGTAGTCGAGACCGTGAGTGCGATTGTTGTTCTTGTTGGAACACATGATCGCGATTGATTGGGTGGTGCTGGTATATGCTTTGGTAGAGTTTGTGGTCGGGATGAGTAGACAGTTGGTGTGAGATCAGGTGATCGGGTGCTTTGGAGACTGGGAACTCGCGATGTGATTCTACTCTGAGAGAACTTGGGCTGTTTCTGCGAGGGAGAAGGGCTCAACTTATACAGCCTACCACGGCCAATCCGTCCTCAGATGTCCTCTATTGCGCTCCATGCCACCGCTGGCTGTCCTCATGTGCACCGAGCGCGACGACAACCGCCAACCGCAGCAATGGACAATGTAATTCGAGGCATTCGTAGAAACATATCGAATGTGCGACGAAGTGTGAAGCCAATGGAGCCATAGACTGGAGTAAGAAACAGTCTTGAGTTGCGAAGCCTATACGACTCCTGACAGCAACGTCGTATGTGTATCGACACGCGTGATCATCTCGGCTTCGATGATCTCGCGTATTGTACATGTAACAAGATCATACAATTGGTTGTATGGCTGCCAGGAGCGGAATGTGACCAAATAGTGACACATCAAGTCTTGACGTTCCACACGCAGACTTCGCCATCTCCACCAGCGCTTGCCAGCTGCTTGCGCATCTGATTCCACGCGACCGCAGACACAACATCCTTCTTCGATACCGGCTCGCCGGCTGATTTCTGGCCGTCTCTTCGGTGCCAGAGCTTGTGCCGCAGTTGCCCAGAGAGAACATCCCATGCGAAGACACCGCCGTCTTCGGTGCCGTTGATAGCAAGCGAGTCCGCCATCGCAAAAGTCGATCGGACGCGATACGTGGCATTGCGAAACCCATCGTCGCGGAATGTCTGCAAGCATTTTCCGGTAGGCCGATCCATGAACCGCATAGTTGAATCTAGCGTAGAAACCAGATAGCCTTCCCCGTCCGCAGAAGGCGCGACGCTCGTCACTCCGCTGGTGGCAAGAACGTCCACATCCACTTCACCACTTCGCAAGTCGTAGATGCGCACTCGCCCATCAACACTCCCTGCAAAAATCTCTGCGCCTCGAACCGCAATGCTAGACACGGCATCTTTCGCATCGCCAAAAGTCATGATCGGCTTGTCGCTGCGGGACTTGCAGTCCCAAACCTTGACGGTTCCGTCGAAGCTGCCAGTGCACAAAACGCTGTCCTCATCGCCTCCAAACGCGCAAGCATTGACTCTGCCAGCATGCCCGTTGAAGCGACGCAGTGTCTGCGCCGTAGCAACGTCCCACAAAAAGACCGTCTTGTCGCCGCCAACACTGGCGAAGCGCGCGTTGTCGCCGCTGACGGCGATGTCCAGGACTTCGTAGCCATGAGCCTGATACGACTGGATCGTACGCCGCGTAGCCGGATTCAACAGTTTGACAGTCCTATCCGCAGATCCAGTGAGGAGATATTGACCGCTTCCAGAGGAAAAGGCGAGGGCGTGGATTGGTGCATTGTGAGCTGCGATGCGGACTGGGGAGTCCGGAAAAATTGAGGCGGCCATCACATTGTATAGAAGCGTTGTCGCGAGACTTCTTTACTGATCCGGTCACGTCAACTTTTTTGTAGAAGCTAAGAATGAAAATGAATCAAAACCACCTGTGTGAGCTCGACGTCGATCATACGCGCGTCTGATTGGTTCGGCTTTCCATGCGCGCTAGTAGCGTGACCGGAGGGGCACGCTGTTGCACCCAAGGATTTGGGAAGTCACTCGTAACAACGGGAGCTGATCTCACTTCTATATCACACTTGATAAGACGGGCTTTGAGGCTAGCAGTCAGGGATAACAGTGATCACCACATCCTCGCAATGAGCTCCGATGATATGCTTCTTTTTCGATTCATGTCGCAGTTGTACTCATCCAAATAAGATGCGGGCTTAAATATATACGGGTTGTAAACGATCACAAATTCACAATCATCGAGGCACGAGTAGTGCATGATCATAAATTATTACAAGGCTACTCGCCATTATCAACTACCACCACAAAAAACAAACCCAAATCCGCCACAGCTCTCCAGCTGCAAGCATGTCAAAAAAGGAAGTGGAAGATAGGTAGATACAGAAGGGAAAGCCACGCAAAGAAAGTCCAAACGAGACCAGGTATCTTTTGCAACAGCTTAGGGAATCAGCAAAGCACTCCTCCATCCGCCTTCGTCGTCCGTGTGCCCGCGCCCTGCCTTGCGCTTTTTGGTCTCAATTTCGCGCTTTAATCGCTTTTCGGGTAGGATGCAGGATATCTTTAGATTTGTGTCCGCTTCGTACGTCCACGTCAAAATTAGCGCCTGCCGGTCCTGGACATACTGCCCTGCATGCCCTCGACCTCAGTCTCGAGCTGCTTAATGATCGAGTGGCTTTGCTCGAGGTCCTTGTTGAGGCGGTCTCTCTCAGAGATGAGCTTCTGCTCCCACTGCCTGAAGCGCTGCTCCTCGACCTTGACCTGCTCGGTGAAGCGCTTGCGGAGAGCCTCTTCCTCTTCCTTGAACTTGGGGTTGTCCAGCTTGCGAGGGCGAGCCTCGCCGAACTTGCGGGTCTCCATCTGGCTTGCGCGGTAGGCTTCGTAGTGGTTCTCCTCGGTTGTGTGGATGAGGTCGAGCATGTGTGTGCGGATGAGAATAGCCCGGAGTTTCTTGAAATCGCAGTGCTCTTCGTTCTCCACCTCAGCGACACCCCAGCCGTATTGACGGCCCTTGACAGTCCTGCCGTCAGGAGTAGAGACGTCGCGCTCGCTGCCGATGACGGAGAAGGGCATGGCCTGGATGAGGGAACGAGCGTGCTGAAGACCAGCATCGTCATCCTCCTCGAGAGGGGGAGTGTAGATCTTGATGTTCTGGGCGTCGATGACGGCGCGGATCTAAATAACATGGTTAGAAACGTGATCTTGGAGTAACAAGGCGTATATACATACCCTCTGCTTGAACTTGGCAAGATCGGTGGGTGTGAGGGTGTCGGCCTTTGCAACAACAGGAATCAGGTTGACGCGGGTGCAGAGCTTCTTCATGACCTCGATATCGAGGGGCTTTAGGCTGTGGCCGGTGGGGCGAATGAAGTACAAGCATGCGTGCACACGGAGATCGATCTTCTCGGTGCGGCGCGGCTGCTGCTCCTGGAGCATGTAGCTCTCGTGCTGGTCGTCGAGGAACTCAATGATTGGCTGCCATGAGTCGCGGTTGTTCACGTAGTCGCCGAAGCCGGGGGTGTCAATGACAGTAAGGCGGACTGCAAATGGTGTGTCAGTCAATGCTAACGCCACCTGGTCATGTCGCGACCAGTCGGACATATCTGTTCTCGCTCTTACCCTTGAAGAACTTCTCCTCCAGCTCGGCCTTGGTGATCTCGATCTCGACGGTCTTGTCGACCTGCTTCGCGTGACGGCGGCGGTGATCGGCGTAGTTCTTGATGGTGGTGGAGAAGAGGGTGTTGATGAAGGTGGTCTTGCCCAGGCCAGACTCGCCGGCAACCATGATAGTGAAAGCGGCACCGCGCTTCGCAACGATCTTGTGACGCTGGTTGGGCAGCTATGTGCTGTTAGCGTCTGGCGAGAGGCGAGCAATGGCGTGGTTTGTGATACGCACGTTGGCAATGCCAATCGGCGACATAGTTTCGGCCATTTTGACTGTGGATGGTGTCTCTGCGACTACGTCGGGAGTGCTTCTGCAAGTTCGTTCGGTGTGATGGAGCACGACGCCGCGCAGAGTGTCCGGAGGGAGATCGGTACGGGCAAAGGCGTATCGAAGGGTGCCAAAGATCTGCTGGGTGATGGCAGGAGGAACTTGGTCGTATGCTGGATCTTGGATGTCAGCGCGTGGACGAAGAGAGGGCGAGTCGGGCGGGAGGTGGATGTTGGGTGATGGTACGGGGAAAGGGTTCCATATTCCGCCCAAGCTCTCCCGCCGCCGCGTCTTTGCGTCTCTCCTTGTACGCTGTGAGTGAGTGAAGACTTACCGTCAAGCGAATGTGATGCTGCGGGAGTTGTTGACGTGTGGACAGCACGTGAGGCGTGGGTATGAGGCGAGCAGGCACGATGCGATTGAGGATGATGAGAGGCAGAAACAGAGACAAGCAGCAGCAGCTCGACGACGGCGCCAGCAACAGCGAACCAGCCAGCAAACAGCGAACCCTGGGGGGCCAAATCGCCCTGGCCGCGCGAAGGAAAGGGGAGCCCCCTTGGAACGGTTAGTGCACGCGCGGCCCGAGGATCGGTCCTCTAGCGGCCGTGTGGGGTGCAGCTGCCGCCGCTGCTGCTGGCTTTGGCTTGTGAAACTTTTCGGGCGGGCCTGTACTTGTACACTGGACAGCCACTTGCTATACCACATTTACATTTTTTGTTCAATTCTGGCGCAGGGCGAAGGAGGCGCGCATTAATCTTCATACCACATCCAGGATGAAGACCGACTTTCATGTATGTCGTGGCGACCTGGTATGCAGAGATAATCGCTGACAAGCAATCAGTTCTCCAACTTGCTCGGCACTGTCTATCGCAAAGGCAATCTCGTCTTCACCGAAGATGGCAACAGCCTGCTCTCCCCAGTGGGCAACCGCGTCACCGTCTTCGACCTTGTGAACAACAAATCGCACACCCTACCTTTTGCACACCGAACAAACATCTCGCGCATCGCACTCCACCCGAAGGGACAATTGCTCTTGACGATTGACGAGCAAGGCCATGCCATTTTGAGCCACTACTTGAGGCGCGTTGTTCTATACCACTTCTCCCTGCGCGGAGCAGTGTCAACGCTCGAGTTCTCGCCCAGCGGCAAACATTTCGCGGTTGGTTTGGGACGGAAGATCGAAGTCTGGAAGACACCGTCAACACCCGGCTCGGCAGAGGGAGATAGCGAAGGCGGTGGATTGGAATTTGCGCCATTCGTGAAGTACAGGGAATATGCTGGCCACCATGACACAGTACAGAACATAGAGTGGAGTAGCGACTCTCGCTTCTTCCTCTCTTCGAGCAAAGATTTGACAGCACGAATCTGGAGCCTGGATCCTGAGGAGGGCTTCACACCGACGATACTTGCGGGACACAGGACGGCGGTATACGCGGCATGGTTCTCCGCAGACCAAGAAACAATTTACACAATCTCAAAGGATGGCGCTCTTTTCCAATGGCGTTACCTGCCATCTCCGGATGCTGACCCAGAGGACATTGCCGCGGACGATGAACGGTGGAGGATAGCTGAGAGGAACTACTTTTTCCAGGACCAGGCGCACCTGACTACAGCGTCTTTCCACGCATCCTCAAATCTTTTGGTTACTGGTTTCAGCAATGGTGTCTTCATGCTGCACGAATTGCCCAGCTTCAGTGAAATTCACAAGCTCTCCATCTCAGCCTCAAATATTGATACTGTTTCCATCAACAAGACTGGCGAATGGCTCGCGTTTGGGTCCTCAGCACTGGGTCAACTGCTTGTGTGGGAATGGCAAAGCGAGAGCTACATCCTGAAGCAACAGGGCCACTTCGACAACCTAAACGCGCTCACATACTCACCTTCCGGCGACAAGATCATTACATGTGCCGACGATGGCAAGATCAAGGTATGGGATGCAGCCAGCGGTTTCTGCATTGTGACTTTCACCGAGCATACTTCCGGTGTCACTGCTTGTGAATTCGCAAAGAGGGGCAACGTTTTGTTCACAGCATCATTGGATGGCAGTGTTCGTGCATTCGATCTCATTAGATATCGTTGCTTCCGCACGTTCACGGCACCCAAGAGGCTTAGTTTCAGCTCGATTGCAGTTGATCCATCTGGTGAAGTTGTTGCAGCCGGCAGTCTCGACGATTTCGACGTTCACATTTGGTCTGTTCAGACTGGTCAGCTACTTGACCAGCTCTCAGGCCACGAGGGTCCAGTTTCCAGCTTGGCCTTTGCACCAAACGGTAGCTCGCTCGTTTCTGGCTCTTGGGATCACACTGTTCGCATCTGGTCTATCTTCAACCGCACACAGACGTCTGAGCCGTTGCAGCTTCAGTCAGATGTGCTCGCCGTGACAGTGAGGCCCGACAGCAAGCAGATTGCGGTATCATCTCTTGACGGGCAAGTGACTTTCTGGTCCATTGAAGAAGGTACTCAAGAGTCTGGCATGGATGGTCGCCGTGATGTCTCGGGCGGACGTAAAGTCAGCGATCGCCGCACCGCCGCCAATGTTGCTGGCACCAAGAGCTTCAATACCATCTCATATGCGGCTGACGGCTCAGTGCTACTCGCAAGTGGCAACAGCAAATACATCTGCATGTACGCAGTTGAAACTGGTGTCTTGCTGCGCAAATTCACAGTTTCCGTCAACCTCTCGCTTGACGGCACACAAGAGTTCCTCAACTCAAAACTCCTCACCGAAGCTGGACCCCAGGGACTCCTGGACGAGCAAGGCGAGGCTTCCGATCTCGAGGATCGCATGGACAAGTCACTACCGGGAGCCAAGCGTGGAGATGCTGCACAACGTAAGACAGCACCCGAAGTGCGTGTGCCTGGTATTGCGTTCGCACCTACCGGTCGTGCCTTCTGCGCAGCAAGCACTGAGGGCCTCCTCGTCTACTCTCTCGACACAACCGTGGCATTCGACCCCTTCGATCTTGACGTCGACGTCACACCTTCATCAACTCTCAAGACACTGGCCCGTGGCGAATACTTAAAGGCACTTGTCATGGCCTTCCGTCTCTCCAACACCAAGCTTCTCACACGAGTCTACCGCTCGGTGCCCACCTCGGACATCGACTTGCTCGTTCGCGATGTCCCGATCGTATACCTCGAGCGTCTCCTCCGCTTCGTCGCACAAGAAGCGGACGCCTCACCACACCTAGAGTTCAACCTCCGCTGGATCGAGTCCCTCCTCCGCCAACACGGCCGCGAGCTCAAGGCACGCCAAGGCGACTATGCGGAAGTGACTAGACTGATCCAGCGCGCTGTCACCCGCTTGCAAGGCGAGATCATGAAAGTCGCTGAGCAAAACGCTCACACCGTGGACTTCCTGCTCGCGCAGCCGAGAAAGGTTGACGAGCAAGAACGCGTGCGCGCTTTGACTAACGGCGATGCCTCTGAGGGGGACGAGAGCATGGACGAAGCGGGCGAGGGAGAGGGCGATTGGGTTGGATTCGATTAGATGGGACGATTTGGAGTGTAGGAATACTTGTAGACAAAAAGATACCCCAGATCATATCGGTACAGCTTTTCGCATTGCATCATGAATCCATTCTCGTTTCCAATGTGGGATTACCATGTCGTACACGTTAAACTACCAGCTTTCAGCTCTTCGTCTTCTTCCTCCCGACCAACACGTTGACCCCAGTAGCGGCAGGCTCGCTCTCCTTGGTAACCTGAGCCGTTCCGTTCCCCTCGCCCGCCTCCCCATCGTCAACCTTCCTCTTCTTCCTCCTCACCAACCCGCCCAAATCATTCATCGCCTGCCCTCCACCAACACCCCCAGCCTCCACCTCAACAACAGCACTCCCCTCACACTCCAACGCCCACTCCTCGCCTTTCACCCCAGCCATGCGCGACACCTCCACGACCCACTTCGCCGTCGAATGCGCGGCCGCAGCAGCGGTGGAGAAGTCCAGATTAAGGAGAATCTGCATCGCGCTGTCGTAGCCTTCTTGCGTGAGGATGGGGCCGTTGCGAGACGCGCCGGCACTGGAGTCTGGGTTGGAGGTCGCGGAGACATTGGACGAGCTGCCTTTGAGGCGTGGTGCGCGGGAGATGATAGGGCCTGTAAGGCGTTTGCGGCGCTTTTCTTTCTTGATGCCGGTGGAAGAGGAGGTGCTTTTGCGGGAGGAAGTGGATGTTTGGGAGTCTTGGGAGTTTGAGTTTGTGGTTGGATTGATCGATGGAGAGGATTCGCGGTCGAAGAGCGTGGGTTTCTGAGCGATCTCGCTAGGGGGAGGCCGGACGACGAGCCAGAGGAAGCCGACTACGCGGCCGGAAGAGCATTCTTGTCGGAACTCCATTGCTTCCCAGAAGCGCTCGAGATCGCTGATGGTTTTCCAGCGGCTGGACTTTTGCTTGGAGGGGCTGGCTACTGCGAGAGAACCGGCGTCTTCTACTAGTCCTACTTCGTCGTCGAGGTCTTGCATGAAGCGTGCTTTGGGGTCGTCTGGGAATCGAGGGAGGAGACAACGGGGCGGCGCGGTTTCTGGCACGCCGCGTGCTTCGGCCAATTCGACGAGAGGGTTTCCTGGAGTCCAGTTCTGGCTCTTTTCGGAGCTCTGTGGCTTTGGAGGGAAGAAGGATTTCGTCTCGATGCCGTGGTAGCCGGGCACGGTCATGTAGCCATGGAGATCCAATTCTTGTGATGTATCAGAGTTGTTCTTCCTTGGGAATAGGGGGTCCAAAACTCGCGCCCACCAACGGATGAGCTGTCGATCATCTAGGACATGTTTCTTGCCATGGTCGGCAGAGCCGGGGAAGAGATACTGGGATTGTGCGCGGGCGAAGAGGGAGATGACGATTTTGGTTCCTGTTGACTTGGTTCGTTGCCGCTGTTCTGTAGCCAGCCACCACATGAAAGTTGTGGCGATCGACTTGATTGGACTTGGTCTGCGTTGTGGCAGGTGACCGGTTGAATCTGCTTTGCTGACGAACATGGTTACCAGGCCTTGCGACGAGTAGATCAAGACCTCCATTGCAAAGACCATGACATGTTGGCTTGAGGTCTTATTGACATCTTTAATGGTTTGTGAGTCCCCAGTCAACGGTACGCTGACGGTCAAGAAGTGACTAGCCAGCCGTGTCTTCTCGGGTTTGGATCCAGGTAGTGGCGAGAATAGTGGCTCGCATGGTTTTGGTGGCGAATGGGTATAACGAACCCGGCAATTGAAGTCTTTTGGCAAATATGTGTTGAATGCGTCTTTGAGGCTTTCGCAATTACGGCCGTCCTGGGTAAAGTGGCCATTGAGGCTGGCCATTTTGGTGGAGATGCTCCGCTGGAGAGTCGATGGATGAAGTGGTGTTTTGTTAGGATGTACTCGAGAAAGCTGCTTACTTCAGCCCTGAGCAGTAAGTTGATTACAATAATAGGGTATCAGGTAGAAAATACAGACTCAATAATTAATATACATATGCATGTCCCTTTCCACTGCATGCAGTCCCCCTGGCGCGCGCCCGTCTCACTCTTTCATACGCGCCGGAGGTGCCAAGAAAGTCTCCGCCGGCCGGGCAATCCTGAACCTCAGACAACCAGACTCTCTGCCCATCAGAAGGAGGCGCCGTGCACCAGTCCATTCACCCATATACCGCCACAATGTCCTCCTCACGCACTCCTTTCGTCTGCGCTTCATGCACAAAGACTCTGCGCCAAACTCTCCAGCCCAACGCCGTCCGATCCTTCAGCACCACTGTCGCAAAAAGTGCTGGCGCGCCTTCACCAGACCAGCCACGATGGAAGCAAACACCACCCCAGATGCGGATGCCTTTCCGCCTACGACCGCAGCCCAGCCAACCCCTGTGGAAGGTCAACGACCAGATGGAGCTGGTGGACGATGCTTTTGACAAGTTTGTTGGACAAGCTGGTGGAAGAGGAACGAGGGGAAGGGAAGTGCTGCCCGAAGAGATTAAGGTAAGAGAGACGGATACAGCTCTTTGTGCAGAACTTCTGCGCAGAGTTCATGATGGCTAGGAACTAACACCGCGCGAACAGTGGCAAGCTGTGACCCACAAGTCCTTCGACCACGGACGTCGCCCTTTCAACGACAAGCTCGCATACCTGGGCAAGCGCATTCTCGACCTCCAAACCTCCCTCGCTCTGCTGCAACAACCCATGGCTCCCGATGACAACGCCGTTCACCACCTATACGTCTTCGCACACCCCTCGCTCAGCGGAGTCAACAACATCACAGCACACGCAAGATCAATGGCTCTGGACAAGAAGCGGTTAGCACAGCTGGCTGGAACTTATGGTCTCGACAAGGTGACGCGATGGAAGCCCAGAAAGACCGAGAACCTGGAGTCTTCGGGTCAGGATGTTGTGCTTGCTCAGACCATCTATGCGATCGTGGGCGCTGTGGCTTTGCAGAAGGGCGGAGAGGTTGCCGCGCAAGTGGCTAGGGAGAGAGTTCTGGCACCATTGGGCCTGAAATAAGCATGTTAAGACTGCGCAAGGATGTGTCGCGGTACTGGTGTATATCCCTAAAACCATGTGAGGAGCATTCGACGGAGCGTTGTTGCGTGTGAGCAGCCACGAAATCAATAGTTCGAAGGAGAACAGGCCTCCCTGATTGGGAGCTTACAACGGGGGAGCGCCCAGATAAGGCGCTGGTCCGAAGCTGGTGTTGTTACTCCTAGCTTGCGAACCAGCCATGGACGGAAAGACGATCTTGAGACAGACCAGTCTCGCAACTAGACAAATGACTGGAGAGTTGCTGCCAAGCTTCGCAGCCATGTACGAGATATTTGTAGATGTATTGAAGATGTACCAAAACTTTTACTACGCTATCATTGCTCTCCGAATCGCTTCTTTCGGGTTGATTATGTCGAGGCAGTCAGCCTGCTACACTTCGCCGAAACGCATTCCAATAACCTATTGGTGATTTCCCTGCTTGAAGAAGAAGAAATAAATGGATGAGTGACCGAATAGTTCGGGCCTGCTTACTAGTGACACATCACCGACCACAATGCCGAGACATTGACCCTATGTATCCGCAATAAACAAATGTGTCGCAACGGTCGTAGCCGGCCGTAGAAAGTTGATAGATGGACTTTTGCTCGACTCTCATTGTCATTGGCGGCCACTAGAGAGCGCGGAAGCTTGCGACCGGCATTAAACGCCTCAAGCTAAGGACGCGCTCTCCGTTCTCGTGCGAAGGACATCGCCAGAATGCTTGTCTTGCACAGTGGTAGGCTCACACGGGTCAAGTGTCTCCTGGGCCACCATGCCAATGAGAGCCCACTATGATGAATGCCTACGGCCATACGGAATCCACGCGAGATTCGGAGCTGTCAGGTGTGGTCTGCTGGTTGGTATATTTATCTTGTTCTTTCCTCTGGACGTGATCTTTGTTGTTATCTCTACGATAGTCAGCCCGACCTCTCTGATTCAGCAGAAAAAGAGCCTTTAATTCACTATCCGTCACTCTCTAAGCAATGTCTCTCGCTCCGGAGGCTGATGGCAGAACTGCAACGAGACAGCCTGGTCTCCCCTCTGTGACAGACAACAATCCTGATGGGAAGAAGTCTCTCGATAAGAAGACAAACCGGCACATCTCCCAAACGCATATAACATGGGCCAACTGGCACAAACACGCAAACTGGTTGAACATCATCTTCATCATAGGCATCCCGCTGGCTGGTCTGGTCTCTACAGCCTGGGTACCACTCCGCTTACCCACTGCGATCTGGGCAGTCGTCTATTACTTCCTCACTGGACTTGGGATTACAGCCGGCTATCATCGACTTTGGTCACACACTTCGTACAGTGCCAGACTACCTTTGCAAATCTTCCTCGCTGCTCTGGGCGGAGGCGCCGTCCAGGGCTCGATCCAGTGGTGGTCACGCGGCCATCGTGCCCACCATCGATATACTGACACAGATAAGGACCCGTATAGCGTTAACAAAGGCATCTTGTATGCCCACTTCGGATGGATGCTGCTGAAACAGGACCCTAAACGCGCCGGGAGATCGGATATCACAGATCTGAACGACGACCCGGTCGTGATGTGGCAGCACCGAAACTACCTGAAAGTAGTCTTGACAATGGGCCTCGTCTTTTCCATGCTCGTCGCTGGACTCTGGGGTGACCTGGCAGGCGGTCTAGTCTATGCAGGCATTCTGCGCTTCTTCTTCGTCCAGCAGGCTACCTTCTGCATCAATTCTCTGGCACACTGGCTCGGCGATCAGCCTTTCGACGATCGCAACAGTCCCCGCGACCATGCTCTCACTGCCCTCATCACGCTTGGGGAAGGGTACCACAACTTCCACCACGAGTTTCCGTCCGACTACCGCAACGCCATCGAGTGGCACCAATACGATCCGACAAAATGGTCTATCTGGCTGTGGAAGCTACTCGGCCTCGCCTACGATTTGAAGCAGTTCCGTTCCAACGAGATCGAAAAAGGACGCGTGCAGCAACTGCAGAAGAGACTCGACCGCAAGCGTGCCAAACTCGATTGGGGTATCCCGCTCGAACAGCTGCCGGTCATAGAATGGGACGATTTTGTCGAGCAGGCTCGCACGGGAGGGCGTGAACTCATTGCTGTTGCCGGCGTGGTTCACGATATTGCGGGCTTCTCGAACGAGCATCCGGGCGGGAAAGCTTTGATCAAGGCGTGGATTGGGAAAGATGCCACTGCAGTTTTCAACGGTGGAGTTTACAACCATTCGAACGCGGCGCATAATTTACTGTCTACGATGCGTGTTGGCATTGTTCGTGGTGGCATGGAGGTGGAGATTTGGAAGCGAGCTCGTGGTGAGGGCGGTATCTATACCAAAGACGGCTTGGACCGAACTGCTTGATGAGCCGATTGCTAGTAGTCGGACCGGCAGGGCTTGAAATTGGGACAGTCATTGAGCTCAAGGTTGCGCTCAAGATGACAATGGTGCATATCGTTATTCTGCCCCTCTTGACAACACTAGCATACTAGCTCCTGAGATAGCAGCTATGACAGTATCATAATCAGTCACTCGTTCAATCTTTCGATCATAGCCTCTAGTTGTAGTACACGGGCATGGCGCAGATGTAGCTGATATTCGAATTGCACAAAGTTGTGCTCACGTACTATCACACTACCGTAACAATCCAATGTACTTACTACCCACGAACCAACTTACTCTCGCACTCAAGAAGCAAACCCGATTCTCCAGACAAGAGTCCCTGAATTTCTAGACAAACACCATCAAGGATAGTCGAAAGCCTCACCGATGCCAGCATCCTCTCCGAACATCATGGCGCGGATAGCAGCCGCAACGCCAAGAGACATGGTAGTGCCGTGCATGCCAAAGCCGTAGGCAATATAGAAACCCAAAGGGTCCTCATCCTCGCCTTCGAAGCGGTCATCAATGAGAGCCGAAGGGATCTTGCAAACCAGTGGCAGGCCATTCTGCGCAGTGCTGATGGTCGCCACGCTGTTGAGGACTCTGTTAGATTCGGCGCCGTTGCTCAACTGGTCTCTAGCCACCGAAGCAGCGATTGAGAAATGGTCTTCCTCGGGCTCGTTGTCGTCGAAAAGGACGTGCTGGATCCTTGGGCGAACAGTTGCGACCTTCAGTTCTTCTCCGGACCGCCCAGCCACGATGACCGCTTCGTTGCTAGTGGGAGTGTGGATGACAAGGCCGAGATGTTCTGCGTCGGTGACCGTGTGACCCTGGACGCGGGAGAAATCGCAGTGATACTTGATGTTCATAAGTGAAATCCTCGGCTCGATTCAAGGAACAAGTTCGTGAAGAGCATCCGGGGTATGCGCGCCTGCGGCAACGATGAGGTTGTGGCACGGGACTTCGACGAAGCGGTCAGGGTCGCCGACTTTGGCGATGTCGACTGACATCAGCTTCGCAGTCTTCGTCTTCTCCATGTTGATGACCTCCTGGCGGAAACGAAACTTGACTTCCATTTCTTTGCATTCTTGGTATAGGAATTTGACAAATTTGCTTGTTGCACTGCATGGGGGTCAGCTAAATGGTCTTTGTACATAGTTGACAGGAGCGACTCGTCTATCTCACAATCCACTACTTGTGGAGGGTCGAAGCGTACTTACATTTTGCCTACGTCAGAGTCGTAATGGTTGAAGACATCTTGTGGGTGAGCTTCATACCAGGCAGGTGCAATAGCCGTAGTAGCGTTCTCCTCTTGCTCACTCAGACGCTCGACATGTATGATCCCATCAGCCTGGTGCTGAAGCTCTTTGCCATAGCGATGATCTTCAACGTCAAAAAGTCCGTGCCAGGAATCGAGACTGAGAGCAAGGAGATGTTCATAGCCTTGCGGGATGCCATGCCCGGCGATGATCCCGAAACAGTGCTTTGAAGCTCCTTGAGCGTAGCTCTTCCGCTTCTCTACGACGATGATCTCGTGGTTTGTATTGGTGCTTTTGGTAGCAGCGGCCAGTTCCCGAGCGATTGCAAGACCGACGACACCTGCGCCGATGATGACAGTGGTCTTGTTATGAAGATGTTGGATTCTCATATGATTTCTGGGAGACAACTCGGGCGACTGCTGCTGTACGGAGTCGACCGCTGGTGACTTTTGGTGCGTACGAAACGCCTCGTTGAGTCTTACTGCTGACTCTTTGTACCTGTCGTCATTCGGCAAGGCGACCTCTTCCGGCTCGATGGGCTCGACTTTCAGTCGCTTCATCGCAGGCTGCTCGATGTCGGTGTCGTCTTCTGAGTCCACGACTGGCGCTTGTATACGTCTGGCCTCCACGTCTGCCGCCAGGAGCTTTTCCATGCGCGCTGTCCTCGCGTCACTCGCCTCTTGCCACGCCGGGTCAAACTTGGTCGGAAATCTGCACCAGCAGCCTTCCTCGTTTTGAACTCTGCCTTCGAAGATCTCTTCACCGTACTTGTTGAACCGTTTGCCTTCCCAGCACAAAGAGCACATGCGCTTGTTGCAGTTCTCGCAGGTGACGCACCACCTGGTTCCCGCAAGACTTTTGCTGCAGAACATGCATTTGGCGGTTTGTTTTCCCCTCTCGATCCTCCACAGGTTTGGGTAGTCATCGTCACGGTCGGCATTGGGGTCGGGAGCGGTGTCCCTCTTCTGAAGCTTCCTTGGGGTGCGACCTTTGGTGGCGGGTGGCGGCATGTCAGAGGTTGAAGACATGGTGAGGTCGTTCCGGTGTTTTAAGAATGGATGTAGCTGGGTCTGTGAGGTTATGTTATGAACTCGAATTCTACTGCGTGAGTAGGCTGTGTTGTTATGTTGGGTCAAATATTGTGATCTTGCCGTGTTTTGTTTTGAGGGAGGCTGTCGCAGTCAAAGCTCAAGCGGGTGCAGTGAGGAAGGAGCGGAAGTCAAGCAGGCTTTTTCTAACGTGCCAACGCAAAGTCACTTCATTGAACGACGCAATTGTTTGCTTACATCAAAGTCACGCGCGCGTCCGCTCTCATGCGGGAGTGACTGTCAGTGAAAGTATGTCTCTCGTGCTAGCCGACCAAACATGCGCCTTGGTAAGCATTTGAGAGCGCATATGACATCTTTAGATCGCATGCACAATACGCAAGGTGTGCTAGCCTGGTGCGCATGTTGCCAACACAGGAGACAGCAGCCACTGTCAAAGATCTACAGCATCAATCTTGAGCAAGTGCTGAAATGTGCGTTGTCAACATCTCTGCCAGACGAGCTTGTGAAGGCTGTGGATCTACCAACAACCAAGTTGAACGGATGTCTTTGATTGTGGCCCGATGCCAAAGTTAAGCACTTGCTCGAGCGGCGAGCGGCCGAAGTGAAGTATGAAGTCAGTTGTGTTAGCATCGAGGTCTGTGAGACTGACGTCCACTCCCCTAACAAGTAGCCAGTCAAGGTCCGCTCGGCAATCTGCGCGACCTCTATGAAATCGTGAGTGAAATCACACCGAAAAAAATTACACACTTATGGACTTACTGAAGTAGTATATGACCTTCAGAGTGGATATCAAAGCCAAACTCTGTGAGGAGTTGGACGACGTCCAGTGACCCATGATAAGCAGATCGGATGTTGATTGAATGTGCGTCGGCTCCGCGCTCAAGCAAGAAGCGCATCATGGCAATGTCAGGTGACGCCCGCGAAAGATACTCTGTCGAATCGTCGGCATCAACTGGTGTCGTCTCAAACAGTGCGCGAACTCTAGATTTCTCGCAAGCCCTGCAGCACCACACTTGCGAACACCAGTTCCTGCTTTGCATGATCATGAGGCGTGAGCTTCACCTCTTCAGTCTCAGAACTGTCGGTTTGGGACATGGTTTGGGAGATCTGCAAGCATGAAGAGGCACGTGATTAGCGTTCTTGTTGATGGTTACACGATGTCGTCGCGAAATGACAGGACTGCTGAACTTCACCCTCGCAGCACGCTCCGAAGGTACGGCCTCGTACAGACAGATGTGTGCGCTCGGGTTCCTGAATAGGATTATGCAGGTGAGCGGCCTAGCAGCTCACTGACGTGCTGCAGTACACCCAAAGATTGCTTTTGCCACGATTACTCCGAAGACTTCACGGATTGGAATGACTGTTGACGTCTGGCCCAGGCCAGAAATGCAAAGATAGGGTAGCCCCGGCAAAACAATCGGGCTCCACAACGGGCGGTTCGGGGAGCTGCCACAACAAATTGCAGGTGAGATTGTTTCAACGACCCCTCTTTTCCGCCAGCCGCCGACGGACTTCATCTCGTGATCTCTCTCTACATGGTACTTCTGCGCGGGCATGAACTGGTCCACGTCGACGCGCTAGCTACGAGTGACGCCTTGCTTGTTGCTTGTTGATGCTGACGATGCTAATTTTCCAGCACACGACCTATCGATCGGGTCGTGTCGTCGAATGGCGTATCGCTCACTTACCATCAAGCGTAAGGTAAACGCTCCACTATGCCGGCCTATCTCGGTCCAATCCCATACTGGAAGGGCCAAACGAGACCCGACGAGAACGACTGGTGAGTGTGTATGCACGTCGGAAGCCAGTCCCTCAGATAGGAGTGAGTCGAGACTCTGTCTTAAATATTTTCATAGTCCTCAATAGCTATATATCCATACTTTGCTGCCCGATCTTCCGCCGCGCGCGTTTTCCGAGCCAAGCACCACCAAGGGCACCCTCATTTTCCTCGGTACCCGCCGCACGCATCATCCCACGCTGCAAGTCACCATCGTGGGCCCGCCAGGATCACGTTGCAGCCTTTCGAGAGGGGAGACAGAGTCCCTAGTGGCTACATCACGACGCCATCTGCAGGACCCCACGCTTCACTACGCCTTTCCCCATACTTGCTCGTGCCACCAACACGTAACGGCCTGGACCTCCACGCGACTCAGCTGGCACGAATACATTGACGACATCTGGTCTGTGACGTCTGGCTGCCGCTCAGCTCGAACACCGGTGTTCGACCGCTTCGCCTCAGTCCAAGTACTTGAAGCCAGCGTGATCTTCAGGAAAGCGTTCGACCTTCCGCCACATTCATTCCCACCACTGGAGCGCTTTCGTAGCTACGAATTGGCAGCAGACTACTACGCATATAGCGGCATGAACTTTCAGACCGTGACATACACCGAGTATCCTTTGCCCGTCGAACAGGTCAACCGCTGAGCGACGTAAGCAAATTGTGCTCTGTATATAGACAGTCGTCCAATCCAAAAAGGACTGTTCAACCACACGATCGTGTCCATCACCGTCCAGAAACAAAGCTTCCTGCCGACGTACCTCTAATTCAATATGGACTCACCGATGATGCTGGGCGAGTCCCAAACACTACTCAATGCACAAATCAGCTTCCTTGTATGCCAGCAGTCTTCGAATACAACATTTGCCGGTCTTGCTAACGTTATCTTAGAATACACATGTTGCTCTTGTGCATATTCCCATGGAAGCATACCCACATTTCTTTCAACCGATATCTCGGCTTCTGCTGCACAACAGCAACTTTGACGACGACGACGAACCCATAGAACCTAAAAGGCCATGGGAATACTGGCATCCCTTTGTCAATATATCTATTGTCCACAATGAGTGCTCGATCGCTTGTCCGCGTGAGCTCGCCATAGAGCTCTTTGCACCGGTCATCGCCGGACTCAAACCAGAGCTACAAAAGGGCGTGACGATCAGTAAGGAAGATTACTCAGTCATCGTGATCGGAGGAGAAGGCTTAGAGGCAGGCCAAAGAGTGCTTGATCTGAGCAGCCCTCTTGCACTTGCCAAAATGTAAGCAACTCTACAACTAAGTCATTCGCCATGACTTCACTAACACTTCCAGACCTATATTCTTCATCACGAGCTACTGGTCCGACTTCATCCTCGTCCCTCTAAAATCTCGCGCAACCGTCATCCACGCCCTCGAGGATCGAGGTTTCCTCTTTGAAGCGGATCTAGAGCCAGACAGCGAAGCCGGGCTGATGACGAATCCAGCCTCACCACTCCTTCATTCCCACAGCCGCAACAGCTCCTCTTACGAATTTCCACCAATACCCATCACACCACCTCCAGCCTCCGTCTCCGAGCTACAACAACGGACTTTCAAGCTTCTGAAAAAGCACAAGATCACACCACACGTTGATCCCGATGTTGAACTGGTAACGTGCGCTGGCATCAAAGATAACACACCTTCTCTGTCATCCAGCGCAAACTCCACACAAGCCATCCTCCACCACGGCCTTCTCAGATGCCTCACCGCGCCGGAACTCCCACGCTTCCTGTCGCTCACACTGACAGCCTCGGACTCCGCGTCGCTCACCCTCGAAAAGCGCTTGTTGGCTCTGTTCCCAGACGGCGGCGAAGACATCCTCCTCGGCAAAGATGGCCCGGAACAAGTCCCGATCACTCTCGACCTACGCGAACTTCCCCTGGAAAGCACAGGAATTGTTTGCGGCGTGGCAAGTCGCTTGGTGGACGGCATGAGAGGGCGATTAGGTGGGGCATCGGGAGGAGGCGCGAGGTTCGAGATGAGTTACCTCAGCACGGCGAGAGCGGGGCACGTGGTTGTCTTCGAGGATGAATTGGAGGATGCGATGGAGATTTTGCAGGGAATTGGCGATGGCGACGAGTAGTGCCTGGTCGTTCTTGTGCTGTATGATGTATTCGGGATGTGGGCGTGGTGTCAGCTGACTGGCATGGCAAAATGAGGGTTGCAAATCAGGTCTTCTGGGCACCACATGATGTTGGACGGTTTCGGTAGTTTAGTCACGATATGTACGGGTCGCAGTAGGGAAGTCTACGTACATCCGTCTCGTCACCTAGCTACTTAGTAGCGCAGTATCGATAGTTGTGGACTTTGATTTGGCTGAAGATCCCATTGAAATGTAATTCTGCTCTCCTTCCCACATGGTGCACTACCTGACATGACAAGTCAAAAATTCCCGGATGAAATCCATCGAGATACCGTCTTTGTCCCCACGCTTTGTAACGTGCTACTCAAAGCGACAGGCAGATAAATCACGCTGAGAGCCATTGAGATGAAAGACGTCTCCCCAGATTTTTATTGGTACTGTTGGCGGCTATGTGTGTTATCATTTGATGTCTGCCACTGAGGTGCTGCCAGAAATTATGCCATATCACGACGTTTAGTACGTTCGACACCAACCTCAACGGAATTTGCCACTGGGACAAGACCTACTCAAATGACGAGGACTGTGCGTAATGTCGTGGGTAAGACATTGTGAACATCGATTCATCACAATGGTGGAAGAATAAGTAGTGAAAGCACAGCAGAGTTTTTATCAGAATGTCATTGGGTAAAATACATGAATACGGTCTGTATCTCCCATCTCAGAAATCAAACGGCGAGCCACAAGAGCAAGGCAACATCAGGCGAACACTTCGCCAGCGTCGATGCTCCTCATCTCGTGCTCCCATATCACCAAAGGGTATAAAGCGCTCCGCTCAAAAAGTACTGCACGTCAAGAATCGAATAAAAGGGGGTGGATCATTTGGTGTGAAGAACCAAATGATGCCACCATGCAAGGCAACAACAACAATGCGAGTCGTTAGAAGGTCGTCCACTCTCTCAAATTTACGCTTTGACGCACTGAGAGTAGTAGTCGTTCCACTTCTTACAGGTCAAGCCTTCGGCGCAAGTGGTGGAGCCTTTGTAATCGCTACCACCTCCGCACGTGTTCCACTCCTTTACTGGTTCAGTGCTGCCACCTGCGCTTGAAGCGGCGGGAGCGGCAGCGGAAGAAGCGGCAGAGGTAGCCTCAGCGGCGGATGTCGCTTCGGCGGCAGTAGTGAGAGGCTCGGCGGCAGAGATGGCGGTCGGTGCGGCGACGGTAGCGTTGTTGCCCGCGGGAACTTCGATGCTGACGGCTCCAGTGGACAGAGGAGCAGTAGCCTGAGCGGAGGTGGTGGTGTTGCTAGCAACAGGAGCGACTTCAGGGACAACAGTGGTGTTTCCAGCGCTGCTAATGCCCTCAAGAGCAAGGATCTTTTCAGAGGCGTGCTCAGCAACGGAGACGATGAGAGCACTGGGGTTGGTGGTGATCATCTCGGGGAAGATAGATGCATCAACGACGAAGAGGTTCTCCATGCCGTACACCTTGGTGTTGGTGTCGACAACGGCAGTGCCATTCTCAAGACCAGAGTCGGTACCCATCTTGCAGGAACCCATCCAGTGGTTGCCGCTGCGGCCACCAGTGGTCTGGGCGTAGTTCTCAAGGTGGGCGTCAATGGTGGTGTTCTTAGCGGGGAAGACCACCTCGACCTGCTTGTCGGCAGTCAAAGCGGCGATGACCATCTCGATGGAGCCCTTGGTGGCAGCAAGATCGTTCTCGTTGTTGATGTAGGGAGTCTGGGAAACGATCATGTTGAGACCAGAGGTGATGGTGGTGCGACCCCTGGAGGTCTTGCCACGACCAAGGTAGTGAGACAAGCTGATGGACTTGTTGCTCTTGACACCGTGGCCGCTCTCAATACGAGCAGTCCACTGGTTAGATCGAGTGATGCCGTCGGGACCAACCTGGTGGTGCCAGAAGACCACACCGAGATTAGGAGCGGACTGCGCAAGAATGCCGGAGCGAGCGTCAAGGTACTTGTCTGCATCAGACTTGATGGGGTTGTCGTACGCCTCGTAGAAGTCGTAGAACTCGACGTTGGGGTGGGTGACGACAATCTCAGTGTTGGCGTGGTCATCAAGGTTCTCGCCGACGGGGAGGTTGATCCAGTCAGCCTCGTCAACCATCTTGTCGGCCTCGGCCTTCTTGACGATCTCGAGCTGGTCCTGGGGACCGATACCAGAGCGCATGAGAATCTTAGGGGAACCGAAAGCACCAGCAGAAAGAACGACGCGACCGCCAGTTGCAAGCTTGATGTCGCCACACTGTCCGCCGGGAAGGAAAGCCTGGACATTGACACCAGTGGCGACGTTGCCGTCACGGATGACACGGTTGACGGTGGTGTTGACCATAAGAGTGAAGTTGGGAAGCTCCTTGGCCTCGACGAGGTAGGTAGCCATAGGGCCGCCACGCTCACCGTTGGAGAACATGTGGTTGGGGTGGGTGAAGGAACGGTTCTTCTCAGCAGGCTCAAGACCAGCAGAGACGTTCTTCCAGCCAGCAGCCGCGAGAGCACCACCTATGAATAGTTAGTAGTTTGTCGGCTGGGTTAAGTATATTGTTGAGCGGTATGACATACCAACAATGTTGTAACCCTGAGCCTTGTACAATTCACCATCCTTAGACGGGCGCTCGTTGAATGGGATCTTCTCGAAAGCGCGGCTGATAGCCGGCTCGATATCTGCGTGTTTCCAGCCTTCAGGGAAGCCTTCGTCAAAGTCAAGGGGATCGGGGTTCCACCAGAGGCCAGCGTTCACGGCAGTACCGCCACCGAGAACGCAACCAGCCATGACGGAGTAGTCAGTGCAAGCGATACCGTCCGAGTTGGCCCAGATCTCGTTGTCAAGACCGGGAACATCGAAGCGGGTGAGGTTAGTTCCAACGAGCCAGTCGGGCTTCATGGTGCCACCGTGGCGACCAGATGAAGCGGGGCCGCGTTCAATGAGGAGGGTCTTCTTACCAGACTCCGCGAGCTTAGCAGCGAGGGGGATGCCGCCTGCTCCAGAGCCGACGACGATGTAGTCGTAAGTTTGGTTGGCGTTCATGTCGTTGGTGGGGCAAGCAACGCCAGTGGGAATAGCAGTGGGGCCAGCAGGTGCGGTACCGTTAGTACCGGAAGGGTACGGTGCCTCAGTGCCAGTCTCGGAAGGCTTTGCCAAGGCGGCCCATTCGGAGTAGGCATCGTTGCGAGCAGATGCAGCGACCATGTAGAACATGTTAGCAGATGCGTGCTGGGTAATGGCACTGTGTTTGTCGTCAGGGGTGGAAGGTGCCTTAGCAGCCTGTGCCCAACCCATGATCTGCCTACTGGTCTCTTCGGTGCCAGGGATCTGGCTTCCGGAGGCTCCTTCGTGGTCCCAAACCCAACAGTTTTGGCAACGGTAGGTAAGCTCGAAGTAGGATTCGTTGACTGAGCTCGAGATTTGGCTGAGAGTAGCATTTCCAGTGTAGGAGGCAGGAGACGTGTAGCCGCTGGCGTAGCGGAAATCAGTGATAACCTCGTCGCCGCTGGGCCAGGCCATCAGGATGAGGTTGCCAGTCATTCCGCTCTTGTGCGTGATACCGAACCAAGTTCCCGGCTCGGGGATGGGGACGACCAAACGTCCGATGTACTCTTCGGTCATGTCGTCCGCGTCCGCGGGCGGGAGCGCCAGACCGAACTGCGCATCTCCAGTGCCTACATCGGTAGAAAGCTCGGCGTTCCAGAATTCAATGCCATTGGCGTCGGTGGCGGCGGCGTAGTTGATTTGAGCAAGAGCTCCAGAAAGAAGGGCACAAACGGGGAAAAGAGTAATGAGCTGCATGATGCCTCGCCGGGAGGATGTCTATGCAGTAAAGATGGACAAGATAGCGAAAGAACGAATGGACGCTCTGTCAAAGAGCTGGTTATAGGGAAGGAAAGGACAAAAAAGCGTTTGGAGTCTCACCGTACAGAGCAACGAGCCGGGCTGTATATAAGTCTTATGTCTCAGCGGTTGCGAGCAGGCGGGCGTGAAGCAACGGCAGGCATTGAGTTTTCGCTGACCCACTGCAGGGCACCTCCTTCGCGTGCAGGATGTAGTGAAGCATGCATGCGACCGCCCAGATCGCGGGCGGGTTCATGGATTAGGGCGGCATGGTGCTATGGATGGGGGAAGGCAGCTTTGGGCGTTGTCAGATAGATGAAAATATACTTCTAGCTGAGGCTTCGGCGCCGCTGCCAAGCCCACGCGACCCGTTGCCCCTCCGCAAGCGAGTACCTCTGCGACGTTGACTGTGTTTCATACACCCTGGTCGTCACCTAGTACCACTAACATCGCCCACATACGCAATACGCTATCTCTACATCTTCCATACTACCGGCCATATCACCGCCCTGACCACCGCTTCCATCCCATCCTCCGTTCGTCTTGTCTCACCCGTCACTGCATCGTCGTCATGGCACTCTCTCCCACGCCGACGCGTCTCACTAGCCACGTGCAACAGAGCCGTTTGGAGGCGTGTTGGCGCGAACAGAACTGCAGTTCTTGCCTGCGGAGCCCTCACGGTTGCGGTTGGTGTGCTCAAGTATGTCTCAAGCCGTCGCGTGCGAGTCGTCGTCCATCTCGATCCCCTTTTGCGGTGCTATCGCGGTGTTGCTACAAGCGATGCACTGCCACCGTCGCACCGACAAGTGCCGAGTGCCTGTCGAACATTGATGGTGATCTTTTGTTTATGCTGACCACGAAGTAAAATAGAGTGCCACATGCGTGCCGGCATCCAGCCTGATCGACCCGGTTTTCAAGGCGGACATTTGCCCGTCCAGCCAAGATCGTTTCGAATTGCGCACTAGAACCCTTGGCTGCGGCTGTTCGACCACCACTTTACTCAGTGTGATTGTGGCCGTCGTGAGCACTTTAGTGGCACTCCTCATCTTGTACGCCATTCTGGTCTGCACTCGGGCTTTGAATCAAATCTATGGCACGGGAGCACGACGTGGCTGGGAAATTGAAGTTCTTGATGATGGCAGTATGAAAGGAAAGCCTTGGGCTCGCCCATCCTGGTCCACTTCATTCCATTCTTGGTTCCATCGCAGGGATCTGACTGCACGCAGCGAGCAGGAAGAGCGCACTGAACGCTCGCGGCTTCTGTCTGATCATGCTTAAATCTTCACTCCGAGATCCTCGAGTTTCGTGTTCCCGAACATGCTGGTGGGCATTGACGTCGGCAGCACAATATAAGCCCAGGGAGCCTTCTCTTTGACCAACGGCCAGACACCATTGATCGTGTCCACAATTTCTTGGGGCAAAGGGCCCGCGTCGCAAATCTCCAAGTTCTCCTTCAGCTGCTCGACCTTGCTGCCGCCGATGATAATAGCATCCCCGTGTTCGCCTG
Organism: Cladosporium sp. BSL10; assembly: GCA_001553865.1. Lineage (NCBI taxonomy): Eukaryota > Fungi > Ascomycota > Dothideomycetes > Cladosporiales > Cladosporiaceae > Cladosporium > Cladosporium sp. BSL10. Next base: position 112,735 of record LJJI01000072.1, read on the forward strand.
ACAGTGCAGAATGGTGAATCGCCCAGCGCAGACTGGCTGCATGTCCGGTAAGGCCATGCTTCTTTGCCACAGCGATGATCTTTTGTGAAGCCTCGATAATCGGGTCTTGGAGGTAGCCTTTCGAGATATATTAGTACAGTATCCGCTTATGATTAACGAAAAGTCAACGATTCCCAGGCATCGTGTATGCGATAACCGCCTTTGTCATCTCTGCCATTCCGGAATTGTCATCATCACCAATGAAAGATCGACTTACTAGCAGAATACATCTGACCAGCTATGTGCTCCTTCGACCAGCGGCTACCAGACGTGTTCGTCGTCTCATGGGAGACCTTCCCAGTCAACATGCCCGCAGCTGCGGGTCTACTCTTAATCAGCGAAACGCCATTTGCGCGGCACATTCACACTTACGAGTACGCATAATACGCGATGCCATGCTTTCGGAGAACCGGTAAAAGCTCTTCTTCGCCCTTCCTAGCGAACAAGTTGTACTGTCCCTGGAGCACGCTCGGTTTGACATACCCTGCGAGAATTAGACCGAACTACCACACACTGCTCAGAAGACCATCGATCCTCACCTTTCCTCTCCACAATCTCCATCAATTCTTCGATTTGTTGGGGCGCGAAGTTGCTGATACCAAACCGCTTGAACTTTCCAGCTCGGTAGCCCTCGTCCATCGCAGCCGCTTGCTCTTCGAGCGGAGTAACAGCGTCAGGCATATGGAAGTACAGAATGTCAATCTCCTTGCCGTTGAGCTGTTTTTGGCTGGTTGCAAGACTGTCCCGAACATTCTCAAGAGAGTTTGCTCGATCTCTCAGAGCGCTGATTTTGGTGCTGACGCTGGCCCAGCTGAGGTCCTGTTGCGCCAGAGCTTTCTCGCTGGCACCGAAGTTGTTGATCGGGTAGGTGGCGGCTGTGTCGAGCTCGACGTGGCCGTGCTTGCGGAAGAGATCGAGGGTTTGCTTGAGGTCCTCGCCGGTGAGGGTGTCTCCGACGCTTCCGGTTCCCAAGACGACTTTGGCGGGCTTGGTGGCGGACATGCTGATTTGTTATTTTGTCACGATACCGATACTCTGTGGAATTCACAATCATGGATTTGTAGCGAGCTCAGGTGTGGTTCTGATTGTTTATATACACATTGGAGGTATCGGATGCGAACCCGAGGTTGTAAGCCAACAAGTAACACATGCACTCCACAAACTCTAGAGCCGGCAATTATTGGCCGCTTCGCATTCTCTCCTGTGCTACAACCGCCAAACAAAGCAAACATCGCGCAAGCTATAGCTCTTAGGATTGGAAGGATGCGAATCGTCGTCTTCAGCCTGCGCCAAGCTGCGTGAGCTGCTTACAAAGGATTCGCGTAGGATTCCTCCCCGCGTCCATTTGTCAGCGTCACAAGCTGCAGATTGATCGTCGGCGGTTTCTACAGAAAAGTTGTTCCGTGCACCGATTCATCTGATGTTTATGGCTTTTGGTTACATGATCATAGGCTCCGGTAAGTCCTAGCTCCAGGCTTTCGAGCGCGGGTTTTGTTGATTGTGAAATTTATGCAGGGGATAACTCAGTCATCCCGTGCTATACAGCATCTGCGCAGAGTTGAGGTTTGTGACAACAGTCATGCATCTCATCAAGAACATGGCCGTGAGACACGGTCGCGATGGCTGCTCACGTCGAAGCAAAAACACGTGCCCGCAGATCTGTTTCCGTAAGGACCGCGGACTGTTCCAATAGCATCTTCGGCCACCAGATCAATTGCATAGACAAGGCTGCGTCGACAGTCGTAGACTCCCGAGGAAACTGGCTCAGAACGTATCTCAACAGCTTGCTGTCTCCATTGACGAACGATCCAGATGCTTGCAGCCAAGGCCGCACCACGATCTCGAGAGCCAGGAAATGAGCTTGGAGCACCAGCAAAGTCAGCCGCTGCGAGCCATTAAAGTGCTCGAATTCCTCGGGTGACAGGTCGACGAGGAGGTTCCACAATTCGGTGTAGTGGTTGAAAGCTGCGCGTCACGTTAGCATCTCTGCAAGAAAAATTGATTTGCGGATTCCAATCACCTTCTATTGGGCCACTGGTGACTGCCACGACAGACTTCATGCGGTTCAGGAAGTCTTGCTCGAAAGGCAGGAAATCGCATTTCTCCTCCACCAAGTACAGTGATGCGCGCGCAGAGTCGACCACCTCAGTGGGTAGTGGCATCGCATTGCCCATGCGCTTGCGCATGACATCCATATGCGGCCGCACCGAAAGGTTTTCCTCGTCTTGTGGGAACAAAGGGGACGTGAATCCTGCTTCCACCATACGGCGCGTCACAGCAGAGCAGCCGCGCACTAGGACCATGAAGTGGCCGATAGGGTCTCCCATGTGCAGTGAGGTAAAGGCTAGGGCATAAATCGCCGCAAGGACCGCCGTAGCTCGGTCGCTGTCGCTTTTGTCCAGTGCATTCGGGAGATCGAAGTTGTCTTCAGAGTTGATGCCTTGAAGTGCAGAAAAGCGGTACTTTTGCACCGTGTCTGCTACGTCGAGATTGGTGGTGGCGTGAAGATGGCCTGCGCCAAGCGCAAGGATTGCATCGTTGAGGAATCCATACTATTGTTCTATTAGTGATTGGAGAAGCGGATGCTAGGCGAATGTGTCTATACCTTCTGAGCAATGATGGGAATCTCACACGTCCACGCACGATCGGTCTCAAACGGGAAAGACGGGTACGACGCTGTTAGAAACGAGTGAAAGAACCGCAGGTCTTGCAAACTGAATCCCGTCGAGCTAATAGTCTGTGGCAACTGCGCGCGCACGAGTTGCTGTTTTTCTTTTGCATTGACGTATACGCACTCGTCGCCCATCTTCACGCAGTTTGCGCATCGCGGCTTCTTCTCACAGCACTATGGTATACACTATTAGCGAAAATTACTGCTGTCTGCACGTGTCAGTGATATATGTACCTTCACCTTACGCGCCTTGCACATCAAACAGCCACCTCGACTCTTACGATGAGCCTTGATGCGGCGCTTCCGCACGGCGAGACTCTCATCGCTGAGGGGAGAGTCGTTCCTTGCGTCTGGAGGCGATATACTTTGCTCATCGCGTGCACTCGACGGCGCCATAGTGATGCCAGCTTGTTTGCGCGGAATGTCCAAGATAGAATAGCGCGTTATTGCTGGAGGGCTGGTGAATAGAGTGTCGAACGTCATGGCGCTTCTAGAGCTCGCATTCGCTTCTCAACCAATGAGCGCTGGAGAACCTTGTTTGTCATCTCCACCTTTCATCTTGTCCCGACGAAGATACCGATGGAACTTTAAAACACTTTCGCATGTCTCGTATGTGTGTGCATCAATGTACGATGTGGTGGAGGATGAATTCGCGTTAGGCTCAGAAATCATCCTCGTAGTGGCAATTTGGGAATCCGGTAGATGTTACAAAAGCCTGTTGGATTGGTGGAGTCCAAGCTACAAGAGCAGCAGTCCATGTGTCCATGTCAATTGTCATGTCTATCTAATGCTGTCGTCGCTCTAGCGCCAATCCGTACAAAAGAAGTATGTCGCCTCAGGTCTGTCTGCCTCTGGCAGCAGCACCATGGACTTCCCGTCTGAGCTCGAACAAAACATCGTCAAAGTCCCTTTCCTCTTGTGACCCGAAAATTGCATTGCGACAATCGCCCAGAATGTCTCTCAACCGGCCCAGGATGCTCTTAGGTGTATTCTTGGGTGGATCCCGGGACGGTGTGGCGACTGTTTCCTGCCGCTTCTCCTGCGCTTCTCCGCCACTGGCATCTTCGTCGTCGGACGCCATGCGTGTCTGGCTGATGTCGACATCGGAGTCAGCCTTTTCAATCACCACAGCAGTCGCCTTTCGACTAGAAGGCGGTCGCGATCCAGAATCTTCCTGCGATTTGCGCGCCTCCTCGATGGCCTTCTTCGCCTTTGCTCTCCTGCGTTGCCTCTTAGGCGCTGGTGTTGTTTTCACCTCGCTTATAATTGGCTCAGAAGGCGTGCCCTCAGCTTCGTTTAACGCCGAGGCTCTTCGTTTCAGTCTTGTTGAGGACGCCAGGGGTATCTCCGCAACAGGTGTCGGCACTGGTGTGGGTGTTTCTGACTTGCGAGGACGGCCGCGGCCACGCTTGGGTCTTTGCGAAGAAGTAATGGGCTCTTCTGTGTCTTTGGGTTCCTCTTCTACCTTCGAACCCTTCTCAGTCGCAGGAGAGTCGCCTACCTGACTGCTTGCAACGACAATTTCGTCACCCATGTCATCATCCTCCTGCTGCGATCGGCCAAAGATTCCAGAGAAGACGCGATGGAATGGTGACTGGTGTTTCTGTTTCTTCGCAGCAGAGTTATCAACAGCCTCGTCGACGCGTTTACGCTTGCGACCAGACCTGGAAAGATATTGACTCTCGCTCGGTGATGGCTCAGCAATAGGATCCATGCTCTCACGCTGCTCCACGAAAGAGTTCTCAACCCGGCTGATATCATCATTGTTGTCATTGTCCCCATCTTCTGCGGTGCTCTGAGCGATCATCTCGGTGGGGTCGATGATCGTTGTTGCATCGACTTGAGTTTGCGCTTGCTGTGATTCTTTTTCGCCATTGGCCTGAACCTCAGCAAGATGGGCTTCATGTTGAAGTTGCTCCGTCGGGAGGGCGGTATCAGAGGGCAGATCTGAGTCCCGCTGCAGTTTCTCATGCTCTCGAGCCATGCTGAGCTTCTTTGCCAATCTGGTGACGGGAGGAGCGCTATCAGCAACCAAGCCATCCTCATGGTGTTCTTCAGTGACTGGCCGCTCCTCATTCCTTTGATCGGGCGATCGCGGTGGGGAAGACGATGGCTCTTCGTCAACGTGATCATGCGCAATTTCAAGTTGCACCGGCTTGTGGCGAGGTTTGGCAGAGCTGTTTGGGGTTGGCGAGGATCCCATGTAGCCGCTCGTTTCACCGTTTGTCTCAGTAACGTCCAAAGGCGTACTGACAACTTCACCATTGGCGGTAGGTGCCGCAATATTGGCCGAGAAATCCAGTGTTCCAGGCGTCTTACGTCTACTGCGTGGTGTTGACTTTCTCACAGGTGTTGAAGAGATATCGGGGAACATCTGTGCACCCTCAACCTGACGAGCCCTGACCTCTTTCTGGTGATCTGTCAAGAGTTGGGATTCATCTTCGATCGGTAGGGGCGAAGACTCGATCGGCGCAAAGAGAATCTGTGAATCGTCATGTCTCGGGCGTGCCTTGGCTGTAGTGCTCTTTGAGTTGCTCTTGCTTACACTGTAAGTACCACCAGTCTCAATCGTAGCAAGTCGTGAAGACACATCAATCGAAGCTGGGGTCCGCTTCACTGGACTGGCAGTACCGCGAGGCAATCCTGTCCATCGACTGCTCAAGCTTGACTTTGGATCAGCCTGAGAGTCGTCGTCTTGTGATCCAGAGAAAGCTGGGAGGTCGATTGGCTCGTCATCAGGCGCGTGATCGGGGAAGTCAGGTAAGTCCAGCTCAACATAATTCCTGGCAGCGCGCAAGACTTTTTCGAGCTTAGAAGGGTATCGCAGAGATTCCAGTTCTCCGAAACACTCATTCCAGAAAGCAATCGTGCGATTGACTACAGCACGTTTCGGGCTGACGAATCCGGCAACCATAAGTGGCTGTAGTAATGTGAGTAGCGACCCATCTTTTCGAGGTAGCTCCGTGAGCTGCCCTAAAACCTGGCTCCAAAGTTCGATTACGGACTGTGATACCGATGAGTCTATACCAGTGAAGACTCGGCGCTTGTCGTCCTCCAGCCATACTACCAAGGCTTCTTGAATTTGGCGTAGCATGTTCACCAGGAGTGAAATTGGGCAAGTCTTTACAAAACTGATGAGCGAACCTAGCATCTCGTGGCAGTGATTGTCATGGGAAGTGTCTGAGCCCACTGATGTGTAGGCATCACGAGAGGCTTCCTTTGTGAGACCGTACATATGCTCATACGGGTCAAAAGTGCCAGCTCGGTGGGGACCGCTGCCTATGCCCCAGAGAGTCTTGCGTCCTTGCTCCATGGATTGCCGATTCTGGGGCCAGCCTGCAGAGCGAAGGAGAATGGTCGCGATTGCGACCTCAATTTGGCAGTCTATCAGAGCATCCTTATCGAGAAGGGTCTTAGACAAAGGCTCTATCACTGCAAGTATGACACCAGCGTCGGCAGCCTTACACCTAGCGACTGCGATGATTTCCTCGATGAGAAGACTCCCAGTCATCGCACGCTCAGGGTGAGAGTGCATCATAGGCAGGCCACAGACCGCAATGTTGAGTCCATCACGAAGTTTCTGTCCTAGTGTGCCTGTTGGGGTGGATTCTGTCTTCGAGTGTTGCAATGCCTCTGTCGCTCGTTCAGCGAAAAGGAACCACAGTATGGCAGATGGCTCTTTGGCGTCGGCTGAGCTGCAATTCGTTCTGACAGCTTGTGACGTGCGATTCAGCAGCTGAAGTCTTGCAGCGCTGGTAGCCTTCGACTTGCATGCAAGCTCAAGCACATCCGCTGCCATTGAGCGCCACTTTTCACTTTCTCCTGGGTGCATTTGAGAGCACATCATGGTGAGCGTAAAGATAAGCGGCGAGTACAGTACGTGCTGGTGCTTGGATGGCCGGTGGGATGGGGTTGGAGCAGCTTCAGCGTCGCCTTCAGGTGTTCTCGCAAGTATGTCTTCGGCCAAAAGGGAAGGTCCAATATAGTGGCAAGTTGTCCGCATGAGTTCCTGGAAATTTGTCGACGCGGTGGCAGCTCCTGGCGCACCGGCAGCACACAATGATTTCCAAAGGCGCTGAAACATGTTCATGACGAGAGCAATCGCTTCTCGAAGTTCATTCGAGGTCCTCACTTCTTGTGCTCCCGCTTCTGCTATACTTTGTAGGGTGCTTTGCCACAATGTAGCTGTCATCAAGCTCTCTTCCTCCGTCACCCAGAGCCCTGCGGACACGATTGGTTCCACCAATGCGAGCACTTTTGTCAATCTTGTGCGTACCCAGCGTGGGTCCAGCCTTGGTAGATCATGCGATTTGATGGGAGTTGCATCAAGTGCCGCGTATTCGTTCCAGACTCCAGCATTCGAGCTGAGAAGACCGTACAATATGTTACACGCATTGATTCTTCCTTTGTGGCTGGCCTCGATCATTTCTGAAAGTATTGGTGCTACATAAGCGTCCCACGTGATATCCAGGTCTGCATGTGATAGTGATGGTCGCATGCTGTAATGTAGGAGGTTGTGGTAGCCGTCGAGCGCAAATTGGCGTGCTTGCTTTCCCGCTCTGTCGCTGTTGCGCTTCTCGAATCCAGCTTTTATGGGGACTTTGAGCATCGACAGCATGTTTGACCCTGTTGTAGCATCAGGCATGACCGCAAAGACGAGCTTTTTCCAGGCAAGGTTGGCTTGGTTCTTGATGGCAAAATCGCTGGAGTTCAAGCATTTCTGAAGCACTTGCAGCCAAGTCCGAAGTCTAGGCCATTTCTCGAGAGGGCGGCGTTTCGTCCGGAAGAATAAAACAACTGCGGACCAGATCTGCGGTACCAACGCACCACTTTGTCGCTCCTTGTCTCCAATCATACTCGTTAGTCGTAGAGTCAGGTAGTCGCAATAGCATTGACCTTCCTCAACTTCCGTTTCGAAAAGATCGTGCAAAGCTTTCGATGCGGCTGGATTGTTGCCAAGTAATAGCCCAGCATGATTGCCGACTTCGATAGCTCGAGTCCGTGTATCATTGATACTGCTCAGCATTCCGTGGAAAACGTGCTCAAGCCAATCTTTGAGCCTCGCACTCATCACACTCGGAGCTTGGTCAAGAAGCCTCTGATATATTACAAGCCTCGTCGCGATGAGACTGTTGCTGCTGCAGCGCTCTTCGATCGTCCGTAGAGCCGAGATCATTCTATCTGCCCGATTTGGTGTGATTATCGACTGGTGGAACTTTTGTTGCGCCACAAGATACATATGAGTCTTGACCAAAGCTTTTGGCATGTCTGGTTGCTCCATGACTGTGATTGATCGGTCGATCAGGAATACGCGGAACTCGTCGTCCATGGCTTTCGAAAGTTGTGAATCGAACACCATTGTGCACGCCAGTTTCAATGCTTGGGTGGCGATTTGTGTGTCGATAAGCCCGCTCGAATCTCTCCACATGAGATCTCGAGACAAGAATTGTTGGAATTGTGGCATGTTGGCGGCCATAGCATGCCTGTCAGGAATGCCATCGTATGCTGTGAGTGCGCCCTGCAATGCCAGATAGGCGTCCAGTCGTGAAGACTTTGATGAGGAAGCAAGCTCCTTTAGTACTGATTGCAGCATCTTTCCGAAACTGGCAGGATCCTCTGGTGAAAAGTAACCAAGTCGCCGCTCCTGTTCGTCTGGAGTGGGTGGAGGCGCAAAACTGGACAATTTCAATATTGATTTGATTGGTCTCGTGATCTGTGGTCGGGGCGTTGACCTCAGGAGCCTATCTCTGGGAGAGCTCGAGACACCTGTTTTGGGTATCTCATGAAAGGTTGGTGGAAATGGCGAGAAGCCGACCTTCTTGGTCGCATTCGAGCCAGCTGGCGCTTCTACTGATGATGCAGGTGATGAGACTGGTGGTGTATCGGTGGAAAACTGACGCTTCGAGATCTCCGAGGCATCCTGCTCGGCCTCTTGGTGACCGTTCTCCAGGAAATCAAGGGCGTTCTGGACGTGCTCTTGGACGTCTTTTGGTGGCGTGGGTGGGCGTGCGGGAAGTGACGTAAACAAGGAAGAAGATGAAGAGAGCATGGTATCCCTTTAACGCCAGAATGAAAACGCTCAAGATGCTGCAGACATGTTCTTGCTTCGGTCAAAGATTGGGAAATGAGGCGCAAGTTGATGGTGTCCGTTTCCAAACTTGACGCGAAGAGCGCGTTTAGCACTTCCGAGTCGCGTTGGCGCTAGCTGAGGAAGGCTCGGGAAAGCTCCGCACGGCAACGAAGCGAATACAAAGGCACGTGCATCGCGGGGTGATGAGACGCAGAACTTCAGAGAGCGAGTGAGCTCCAGTTCGAGCTAGCCCCCTGCACGTATGTCCGTGAAGTGTCTCGAAGCTAAATTGTTTCCTACCTTCTTCACTCGCTGGGAGCTGATCAATAATATAAGGACACGCACATATCCGACTTGACACCAGGATAAGTCACAGCGCTTGGATTCATCACGCGGCTCACATAGGGAGCCTGTGTGACTTGGCGCAACATTCAAGGGTCATCTCTACGCCGTCATCAATATCATCGCCGACGCTTTCTGCCGATAGCAAGCTTCCAGCTCAAGATGGCGTTCGACAGAGCGCGACTTCTAGCAGGTCCTAACATCGCCCGTGGTCGGTCACACCTCATGGTAGCCAGTAGACCAAGTGCTGACCAAGCGCAGACATTGCAGAAGTCGATCGCCTTCTCCACCAGCTTGAGGACAATCTGACCGCCGCTAAGTTATCCCTGAAGCGTAAGTCGTTTCGCTCTCAGCAGGCATCGTTGTCTAGCAACGGCTAACGGTTGGTGTAGAACAAGAGGAGCTCTTGGCGAAAGTCAAAGTGTTCGGCAGAGACCCAAAGACTGCTACTCTGATCTTCGAGAAACAGGTTCGTCTTCCAGTGGCAATTTTACCTTGTCATTGAGCTCACACTCGTCCAGGGAATCTCGACGCTATGCCGCTATGGACTCGACAGGGAGACTGGAGCAAGCTCACATGAAGCTCTTCGCTGTCTGGCCAATGCGTTCTTGCTCAACGAGCCCTCAAGACAAATATTTGTTGACCTCCAGTATGCAACCAAAGCGGTCGACAGACTGAAAGGCGGCGACCTGGACGACGAGTTCTTGTTGTGTCGCATCTTGTTCTTGCTGACTTACAACACCAACGTCAACTTTGTCATGCTGGCAGACAAGCACGGTCTAACAGAAAGCATCAACCAATGCATTGCCCATCACAGCACAGCTTTCTCGAAGTCTGGTCGGAGGAAATCAAGGACATCACCTATCGAAGAAATGGCTATGGTAGAAGCCTTGAAGCTCATGTTCAACGTCACACACTTCAACCCCGAGCTCACGCCAAACTTCACACCTTCTATCGAACCACTTGTCAACATCCTGGTCCATTACCACCTTCCATCACCGCCTCTGCAATCTCCGATCACTTACATCCTCAATGCATTGCTCAACCTTGATCTCAGTTCAGCTGAGAAGAAGACACCCATGGGACGTGAGGCCAAGACGAGCCCGCTCTTCCCATACTCCACACCCGAGAAAGTGGTCGATCGAATGGGGGCCATTCTGTTCAGAGCGATGAAGGAGCACCCCGAGCGCGATCTTGACGAGGGTGCTGCAACGTTGATTACCTTGCTCCGGCGTCTCTACGAAATTGCTTCGCCGCAGATGAAATCTTGGATGCGCTGGTTGCTCCTTCCGAACGAAAAAGATAGAGACCAACCGCTCGGCAAAGGCGACACTCTGTCAGCACGCCTCCTGCAGCTTTCCACATCGCCCAGCGTCCCGAACCTCCGCGAGAACATCTCGAGCCTGCTGTTCGAGCTCAGCGACAAGGACGCTAACAAATTCGTTGAGAACATCGGCTATGGTTTTGCCGCCGGCTTTTTGATGAACAACAAAATCGAAGTGCCCAAGAATGCTGCCGAGGCAAGCAGCAGCACCCGTGACGGTTGTGCAGATGTCAATCCGATCACAGGCCAGAGATGGAGTGCCGAGGAGAAGCAGAAGGCAGATCTCCCAGAGATGACAGAAGAAGAAAAGGAGCGCGAGGCCGAGCGACTGTTTGTCCTCTTTGAGAGGCTGAGAGCCACGGGAGTTGTGGACATCAAAAACCCTGTGCAGCAGGCTATCGATGAGGGACGGTTCGAGGAGCTCGACTAGGTATTCTCATGCTCCAGCATCCACAGTTTTTATGTTGACCGACGAATTGGAACGCATACATATTGTTGGAATAGAGAGGGAGTTACTTGTGGCAAACAGCTGTATTCGAATCTTGTGTGAATGTGTTGTTTCGGTCTTGTTGGGGATAGTGAATGCGTATCCCGAGCTACAATTTATATCAATGCCCTTGCAATGTGCCCACAGGTCGAGGAGAACACAGCTTTACTTGAGGATTGATAGCGAGACCAGATGCAGAAGAGAAAGCGCCATTTCCAACCAGCATGACGCTCATATGCTCTCTATGGCTACAAAACTAATCATACACACTAATCCAAACATTTCTATCTACGACTAGCAGCACTTAGAGTCAAGATGCATTGTGGCATTGTAGATGTAATTCCATCTAGATAGAGTGTTGGGGTTGGCAGGGTTAGGGCTGGAGTGTATCAGTCATTCTGTTGACGGTCTTATACATTTTCTAAGATAGTCTCGAGCTCTATGAGACTCTCTATTGTAATCTCCAAGGTAGTGTTTCGAGATCTGAGTGCAGCTTACGCACTGGTCTGTAAAAAGCCATGAGTAGACCAGTCTTAGATCACATCCTTTGTTCAGCCATCCAGCCAACACTCCGCCAGTGGGAATGTGCGCAAGTATATAGTTTTGTCACATAGTTGATGGCATCAAGAACGTCACCTGTAGAAGCATACCATTGACTAGATTGAAACATCTCGCGACGAGAAACGAAACATTTCTGTCTTTGTTGTCGCTTCCACATCACTGAGTCTTGTGGTTCTCACCTGGTTTCATATTTCACTGACACGAACATGCAGCAACCCTCGCTGGCCGTATGACACAAAAAGGGCAGATTGTACTGGTTAGACTGTTCATCATCTCTACTCACAATACACAATATACTACTACCTTTCTTCGTTTCTCACAATACGTACTGCACTAATATTTTTACCGCGTATCATGTCCGGCCTTCAATACAAACAGCTCGCGCTCTTCGATCAAGAGACCAGCGACGGTGACGACTCTGGTTACGCAGAATACGACTCTAAGGCGCCCCCGAAAGAGGTTGTAGATCATGTTACATCCGCTCATAGCCCCTTGGAGCAAGTCGATCAAGAAGTCTGGGAGGTCGTTCGCCGCAGAGAACCAGCCAAGACCACACATCATTACGTGAGATACCGACTGGATCGGACCCTGGATTGTCGTACCCAGCAGACGATGGGAATGATCGTCAGGCATGTGGACCTCCACCATTTCCATACAGGCCACGCGCCGCGAAATCAGGGCGACGTCGTGAATCTACCGGGAGGTGGCCAGATTCTCAAGAAGAACCGGTTGTTTCTCATCGTGGGTCGGGCCATTGACCGGCTCCTAGAGTGTCCCATTTTCACCTACGGCGGCATGGGGCTCGCCAATCGCAAGAAGTCGACATGGCCTGAGTACTGCTCGATCAGACCCTCGCACGTTCCGATCGAAGACTTCAAGAACCAGAGTCCGAGTAACAAGGTGCTTGACGTTGCATGTGTGTATTGGAATGAGGAAGTGAGTGAGTCGTCGGTGGTTCGCTTGTCAGATGTCAGGTTTCACGATATTGGCTTCGGCCTGCCTCCTGCTCAGGTCGTCGGGTCTATCTCGTCCGAGGCTCTAAAGTGTGCGGCCAAGAAGGTGGTTGATCTGATGAGAGACGCGACGACAGTTGCCAGGCGGTGAGCATTTTTAGTTACTTGCTATCAGCCCATTTCTGGCTTGAGTGTTATGAGCTGAAAGTTGGTCGTCTCCATAGCAAACACGTAGACTAGATACGGAGTCGCTGCAGAGTCTAGGTACAGCTTTCTCACTGCCTACTATGGCAGTATTAACAGGAGCAGCCTTCTATTAGGCTAGAACTACCACTGAGATGTTGTCATTATCTAGTTTACGTCGGGAATTAACACTGGACAATATCAAGGCCGCTGAGCTATTGTTAGTATCTCCGTGACGCATGTGCTCCTGTAATCGGGGAGTCACATCAAACCAGCGTAAGAGCCAGTGAGATGTCGTCGCCAACTTAGCCATTTCGGAGTCGTATCTCTGTTGAGTACGTGCTACTTTAAATAGAACGATGAGCGTGCCACTGAGATAGACTTAGAGCTTGATATGTCTCTCACCGTCATAAAATGCAAATACCGATAGGCTAGGAATCGAGAATGACGATACTTGCCAATAAGATGCAGTCGGTGAAGGCACCGAAGCTGTACGCAAATCCATGCGCAGGAACTGCATCTCCATTTGAAACCGGTATTAGTACCCGGGTATCTGCTCTACGGCATTGCTTCGTGTCAGATTTGTCGATGGAAGGCCAAAAGCGGTATCATGTCGACTTTAAGCAGTCGCCGCTTTCTCGGCTCTCTTGACCGCGACCAAGTCAGGACCGTTGCCTGCCTTCTCATCTAGCACGCCTGCCTTCTTCAGGATGCCGACCGTCTTCTCCACCACAGCGGTGTCGACTCCACGTGTGTCCTTCGTGAATTGCACGGTCTTCATCCATTCCTTCGCGTCTGTCTCGGAGTACTCCATGGTCGAGGTGATGTGCTTCACAGCCTCGTCTTCGTGTTCCAGATAATGCTGCACGCCAGCGTTCAGCTTCTCAGCCATGGTCTGGAGTGCTGGGTCCGTGGGATCACGCGCGGCAATCATCCAGCTCGGCCAGGGCGTGTAAATCTCGCCAATGCGCTTGAGCTCGCCGTTGTCAAAGTAGAATTTGGTAGTGAAGTGCTCCCACATGAAGAAATCAGCAGTCGTGGGTTCCTGGCGCACTGCCGTACGCAGCGGGCCAAAGGCTCCGGATGGTACCACTTCGAATGGCTCTTCTTTTGTGCCTGGCGATAGCCAACCTTGCTGGTCAGCGAGCACGTATGCCATGACGTATGAGCCACTTTTTCAACCGTCAGCATACGCATACAGCATTTAGATGGCAACCGAGCGCTCTCACCTGCCAATTCTGCTGACGCCGACCCTCTTGCCCTTGAGATCGCTCACGCCATTGATGTCTGCCCGCTCTTTACCAGTAGAGATCGCCCACCGCAGCGGCGACTCTACGTAAGTTCCCACGAGGCCATATCCGGGCTCTTGCGCTGCGGCGCGGCTCTTTCCCAGGTCTGCGACGAAACCCTCGGTCAGCCCGATGGCCACGTCGAGCTTCTCGGATTCTTCGGATGTCTTCAAGCGCTTTGTGAGGTCGCCGGTGCCCGTGGGCACAGGAATGAGTTCTGCATCAAGGCCGAAGTGTTGTTGCGCGAATGCGATGGGAGTGGAGAAGTGTTCTGTACAAGTGCGCGGTCAGTTTCATGCGCGCCAATGCCGTGGTAGCACAACTGACGTTACCGACCTGGAATGAAGCCAATGCGGAGCTTTGACGGGCGCCCAGAGGCAGTAGACAGCGGTCGAGAGGAGTTGGTAGTAGCCATCTTGAATGCTCTTCTTACAAACATTGAGTGTGTTTCTAGATCAAATGATGTTGTGGCGGGGAAGGCGTTGTGGCCTGTGATCACAGCCCACGGAAACCGCGTACGTCACTTGCGATCATGTGAAGTCGCTGTCACGTGTCAAGATGAATATGAACCCTTACCGAAGGTAACATTCATTAGAAAGGCTTGGAATTTAGCAACACACTTTTGATAGACACATAGGATTTTGATGATGTGCATAACGAAACAAAAAACTATGGAAGCGCCTTTTTTCAGCTATCATTTTGTGCCACATATTAATCCTAGCAGCTACCACAGTATCCTTGATCATTCCCTGTTGCATAACAATCTAATGCCTCGTTACTGAGCACCCAAGAGCACAAGCCAGTCGTTCACCCATGAGAGCAGATTAGTCCCAGCAAACCTGCAATGTGTCACTCATGGTCCTCAGCGATGCCATTGACTCTATCAGTCTGCCAATGCTGCATGCACTCAGTAGCCGTCCTCCCTCTTGTCATAATCTTTGACTTCAGCAGCAGTCGGCCTTGCCTTGTTGTCGAGAGCAGGCTGACCGTCCAAGCGCACGAGTTTGAATTGCTCGTACAGTCCTCCGTTCATGTTGGTTTTGTTCTGCATGGCGGCAACGCGATACAGACCGTCGTATCTTATGCCAACGGTGGGCCGCCACGCGCTCCCAGACCTCTTTCCGCCAGCGCCTGCGGCTCGGAGCACACGCACTGGGTTCTGTGTCCGTTGAGAAGCTTTCAATGCTAGCGTACCGGGGCTAGATGGGAAAGGCTTTTTCGGATCTGTATTATCGTGGCTACGAGAGCCTGAATAATACAGGGTGTAACCGCGGTCTTCATCGAGTTCCTCATATGCACCTCCTGATGTGACTATGCTGTAGGCGCCGGTCGCGGCGTTGCCGGATATGCCGCCGATTTTGCTGCCATGTGCGCCTCTGAATAGTGCCACGATTTGCATGGGCCACCATTGCCCAACGTCCAGTCCATTGTCCCCAAAGACCTTCGCATCTGTTTTCTGGTAGCGGGAGTCCAGAATGTAGTCTTTCCTGCGACTAGAGATCTTGAGTACGACGCCATGCATGATCCCGAGTTTGCCAAAGATTGGGTGGTCTGCAGGTGGTGCGCGTATCTTCGTCGGTACAATGATCGTTCCAGAACCTTGAGCACCGGAGGATGACTTCATACACTTCGCGTCAGGCGCTGATTCATCGCTGTCGCCAGTGAGAGTCTCGTCATCCGTGCTTTCCTCCACGACTTCGCCCTTACCCCAATTCTGGGCCTCCCATCTCTCGTATAGTTGCCGAGCGCGCTCTTTGGTGCGATCTTCGAAGTGGTATATTGGTCTCTTGAACATAAGCTCTAGTCCAGTGACAGTCTTTGAGCGCTGCTTCAGCGCGGGCGTAATCTCGACACTAGTCTCGAGCCATCGTAAAAAAGCTTCAAGCCGTGGCAAGAGTGACTTGGTAGGCTCGCTGTTGGCATCAGGTATGCCCTTCGCCTTTCTTGATTCTGAACAGAGGCGTTGGACAACGTGCGTCATCTCCTGATCGATGAACTTGATGCGTACTTCCAGATTGTTTGGAATGTCGATGATCTGGTTCTGAGTATCGATGTGCTCCTGCTCCATAGCGTCTGACGATCTCTTCATGGAAGTCATGCTTGTAGTGAGCAATGTTACGAATTCGAGCTGATGATTGTTTGAGTGGAAGTGTCGGAATGAAGTCGGTGTCGCGAAGATTGTGCTGCAAGTAATGCGAGAAGGTGAATGCCAAAAGTGCGTTCACGTGTCAGCCACGACGATCGCGTGCCTGCCTTACCTCTTGTTTCGGTCTCGAAGAATGGCTGCCTGGGCGATTGAAGTGTACGAAACACGTGCGATGCTTATGAGCGTTGCAATAAATTGTAATGTGACTCTTTCCAAAAGGTGAATGGATTTAAAGACCACTCAGAGTGAGGGTTACTTAATAGTAATAATATCTAAACTAAGCGATCTTGGATCCGATCCAAGATCTTCTAATGATATCGATGTTGAGCAGATCTAGATGTCTTGAAGCCGATAAGCTTGCTTAGCAGGATAAGTTATCCTCGTAGCAAGTAACTCGTCGTTGCTTGGAACTAGGAGGATGTGTCGGCAGGCTTGAGTCCAACCTTGAAGATACAGGTACACGAATGTATGCACCTGGTCTGTGCTGATGATTTGGAAAAGTGATGTATATAGAAGAGGAAATCAGGCGGGGGAAATCAGAGATATGTATCATAGAAAAGGCACTAATCTGCTTCAGGAAGCGCTAGAGAATAATCGGTCAGTAATTAGAACATTCGAGATATTAGGCACGATATTTTATTCAATATATAAGTATTAGATAAATTAAAACAGTCGTTAAAGGAACAATCTAAGCAGCCAGTACTGCTAGTACTTAACAGATACGAAATGACAACTTCGTACAATCGCAATCATATATGGCTTAGAGGACCCTTCTCGACACATAGGTGACTGATGGCATAGTAAGCAAGAGATCAAGATTCCAGCTCTTACAAGTTGTGGAACAAGCTCTACTATTGCCTATATTGCACGAGCCTAATGTGAAGGCGATTCGTAGTTGTAGCGACGACGGTGAAGGAGAGAGCCAGAGACGACAATTCGCTATTGACTGCGATTGGTCAGCTGGGCGGCGATTCACATACGCAGTAACTTGAGTACGCATTACCGTAGACATGTACGCTCAAGTCGCCGGCTCTTCAGTACCCAAAAGCAGTCGTTCACCATGAGTTCTTACGTGTGCCCACCACTTGAACTGTGCAAGCGCAGCTGCGCAAAACTCCAACATGGGCGGGCAGGAGTTTGATCACTCCTACTGGAGCACAAGCACATTCGTGGAGCAAGGCTCATACTCCAGAGGAAGGAGAGAAAACTCGGAGAGCGACACTGCTACCACCACCAGTGAGAAGGCTATCAACGCGGCTGGACGCTCTGGCAAAAAGGCTAGACTCGACTTCAGCAGCATCCTTGAGATTCACGTCGGCGATGAAGGTTGCTTCCTAGTCCCAGTGAACAGAATCACCCAGCGTTCGAAGGTCTTGCGAGTCCATTACCTGCAACAAGCGGTGGACGGAGCCGAGATACCCATAATCGATTTGCCCAAAGAAGATCGCTTCCTGTTCGACATCTACCTTCAGGTCGTTTACCAGAACGAAGTCGTCCTGCCACTCCACGTTGACGAAGCAAGAGACCCCCACTGGGTCATTCGAGCAATGATCCGGACATATATGCTCGCCGAGAGGTTAGAGGACATGACCTCCTGCAACGTTCTTGTTGACGGCTTGATCGAGTTCTGCTCTTATCACGAGTTGGTGTTCAACAGTGAAGACTGGAAACTGATCTTCCATGGCAAGTACAAAGGTCTAGTCCTTCGGAAGTTGGCAGTAGACTTCTGCGTAATAGCGACCCAGCCAGATTTCTTGAAGACCCAAATGCGCCAGATGCCGTTGGAATTGGCGATCGGATGCGTTGCGAAATTTGCGGACCTGCGACATGAGATGCTGCTGAAGGTTGACCGGGACGAAACGCCGTATACCGTCACCACTCTGATTGATCTGGACCTCTGCGAGCATTATCATCAGCATAATGAGAGCTGCCCGCCATGCTTCACGACGGCTCGAGAGGCCAAACGCGAGGCATCAAAGCACCGTTGTAGCAGTTGTTCCGGCAGTGATGAGTGTTCGGAACTCGACAGTTATTACTCTGCGCAGGAACAATAGTGGGACTAGCGGTATTCGATGACTGATTGAGAGTGATAATGTGTGGAAGCATTCAAAGAGGTTGGAGAATTACTTGCTAGAGGTCATGATATTGCTCAGTAAAATAATCCATCGCGAGTACCTTTTTCGGGATTCTTTCTGCCGTGCCCGTGAAGTCCGGTACTTATGCACATTCATAGTGGGAGGGCAGAGTGGTTTTGGTTGACGCCGACAAAAGTGTAATTGACCACGAAGGACTTAGTTCCGCCACTACGGAAGGTCCCGCTTCTATCAGCGGCCTCAACGAGGACGCCTCCGTCTCCTCATCTTGCATAGGCCAAGGGCGGACAACCATGTCGTAACCCGTCGCGCGACTGCACTAGTGCTACGGTATACGCGAGAGGCAGGTAGGTATAACTGCCGTTCATTCTCTTTCCAGGCATCCCCTCACACAGCCCCTTCGCACCCACAACAACAGCATGGCCCCTCCCACTGCGATCGTAACGGGCGCATGCTCAGGCATCGGCCTTGCACTGACAAAGCATTTACTTGCGCTACAATGGCATGTCTTCATGGCTGATATTAACGCGCCGCCCGAGACGCTCGAGAACACTACTTTCGTGCGCACCGACATCTCTTCCTGGTCCGAACAGGCCGCTCTCTTCAAGCAAGCATACGATGCGCAAGGCCGTCTGGACTTCTGTGGTCTGAATGCCGGCATCTCCGATCGCGACGATATCTTCAACAACATCACAAGCGACCCTTCGAAACCCCCAGCAGAGCCGAACATGAAGACCATCGATGTCAATTTCACCGGCCAGTATTACGGCGTCAAGCTCGCAGCGCATTACATGAACTTGGAAAGCAGTGCTGCGGGAAAGAAAAAGCTGGGAGGCAAGATTGTGATCACCTCAAGTGGAAACGGCCTTTTCCCCTTGTCTGCGTGCCCGATATACGCGGCCACCAAGCATGCGCTTGTCGGACTAGTACGCAGTCTGGGACCCGTCTCAAAGCCCAAGAACGTGTGCATCAACGCTATTGCGCCAGCCATGGTTGCGACAAACTTGCCCGAGCCAGGCTTCCTAGAACTCTTCCCGCCTGAGCAAATTACACCCATGAGCACAATCATGCGCTGCTTCGATGCAGTGGCAGATTTTGAGGACGTGGAGAAAGATGACTGGGTGCAGAAGGGCAAGAGTGGGGATATTGTTGAAGGCAATCTGCAGGACTTGATCTGGCACCCCTCGCCAGAGAGGCCACCTCAGTCTGAATACCTTAATGAGGATGGCATGAAAGTCTGGACAGACACATATGCGAAGAAGCTCGCAGCAAAGCAGTGATGAGATAATGAGGAATTGGGCATTTTCAGGTATCACATAGACAAAAGTTCATTTGATGATACCATGGAAGTACGAAGGTTCATTGCTCAAAATAACGTATTCCATGGAGCGTCCCGTCTTGCCTTCTCACTGCTCCCTTGCATGCTATCATTGTACAAAAATACTTCAGAAGTCTGCTAATGTCCCATAATGGTGCTTACATCACGAATGTACGTGAATCGGCATTTGAAGCGATCTGCGTGTCGTCATCGTTGGGGGACCCTGAGCTGCAAAACATCAAAACATCCCACTTCCTGAAACATTCAAGAGTGACAGCAACCCCACGTTCACCAGAGCTCCCTCACTTCCACCAACCACAACCCTTCGACCGCTGATCGCCCATAACAACATCAGCATTAAGGATATACAGCCGGATTAACCCCCACAAAACGCACACCGCACCCACCATGGACCGTCCCAACAAGCCCAGTGCCATCTCGCCCAGTGTGGGTGGCCCGCAGCCTTCCGTCCACGTCGAGAAGGGTCGTGTCTACGCATCCCTGCCTACAGGCGATTCGATTGAGGTTCTTCTCTTCGGTGCTGGCGTGCTCAGCTGGAAGAGCAACGGCAGGGAGAACCTGTTCGTGAGCGATGCTGCCACCTTGGATGGTAGCAAGCCCGTTCGCGGAGGTATTCCTATCGTCTTCCCGGTATGTTATTACGTGAAAGCTCAGCTTAAGATTGGCGATTATACCTGTATACTGACACACCTCGTCAGGCTTTCGGCCCTCCGCCCAAGGATCACGCAACTGGTGCCCTTCCGCAGCACGGCTTCGCTCGTAACTGCACCTGGGAGTACCTAGGAAGCTCTTCATCGGAGTCTGGCGCTCTGTCCAAGGGCGGCGACGACTCTGTCAAGCTCGACTTTGGTCTCAGCTCTGCCAACCTCTCGGAGGAGCACAGGAAGGCCTGGCCGTACGAGTTTGGTCTTGTGTACAGCGTCACCCTTGGCAAGGATGGTCTGCAGACCATGCTGAACGTCCGCAACGAGGGCAAGGAGTCTTTCGAGTTCCAGATGCTGCTTCACACCTACTTCAAGTGTGATGTGAGTGATGGCTATACTGATTCCCGATGGACAATCTCGCTAACCTTCATCCACAGGACGTCACCAAGCTCCAGGTCAACGGTCTCGGCTCCACTACCTACACTGACAAGGTCCTCAATGCAACCGAGCACACTCAGACCGATCCCTCCATCACCATCACCGGCGAGACCGACCGCGTCTACAAGTCCATCAAGCAGGACACCACCTCCGTGCTGCAGGACGGCAAGCCATTCCTCGACGTCACCCGTGACAATCTTGAAGACACCGTCGTTTGGAACCCGTGGATCGCAAAGACCAAGGCTACCGCCGACCTCAGGCCCGAGGATGCATACAAGAGATTCATCTGCGTGGAAGTTGGCGCTGTTAACGGATGGCAAAAGCTGGAGGCTGGCGAGACCTTCGAGGGCGGCATGATTGCCAAGAGTCACCTTTGAACGAGAAAAGATATCCGGAATGGGACAGACCACCGCTCAGGAGACGGACCAAAAAGTCATGAGGCTACGAATAAATGAGACATGGGACGGCAGGGCAAAATCGTCTCAGCATCAGCATAATACAGCGCATCTGGCATGATGAGTTGATAGGACTTTCTACCAATTCTTCAGAAGCTACACCTCCTTCCGGCGTGTTGCGCAAAATGACACCACGAGATTACCATCGGGCCATTGTACGTTCAGAGGAGTGTTATTTGCTAAATCAATCTCGAGCAGATGAACCAACCACAAGCTTGCCAACCTTTTTACGATTCACAATTCTCAGCAAACTACATGGCGCAATGCAATACCGCGGGCATGATTGCTGCAGGGCTACAAACGGCACTTATGCACGCCCGACAAGTCAGACACGTTCATATTATGCAAGGTGTACAGAACGGCTGGATATACGGACAAGCGGCAAGGTTTGCGTCTCTGTGAAGCCTTTTATAGATCTGTAATGCGTCATCTTTTGCGGCGTCAACAAACATTCATTTGCGATGGTAGATATAACGTGCTGGCCATACCTGCAGTGGAATATTCTCAACAACTCAACAACAGGTTCAGCATTGCTAATAACGCCATGGCAGACAGCACGGCAGATAACCCGCCGCCTGCCAAACGAGCGAAGTAAGTCAATGCACCACATTGCATCACGATATAAGCCACTGATGACATTTAGACGTGACCCTGCCGCCGAATTCAGGGACTATTTCGGCGATACAGTCGAATTCGAAAAGCCAATGGTGTTGCTTGTCAGGGACAAACTGAACCGGGATCCAAAATTCACCAACAGCTACATACCGATCGAATGCCGGGAGAAATTTTATATCCTCAAAGGCAACAAGTTCAGTCGACGATCAGCATTTCTCAGAGAAGAGATTGAGAAAGCTGAGTCTAGCTCATCGGATTCCAACACGCCAAAGCAAATCATTCTCGAGAACCACAATCCCGAAGATTTCGACGCATACCTACGGTACGTCAACACTGGAAATCCTGACTCGGCTGCGGACGACAACGACCCCCTCTTCCCGCTACTCCGACTGTACGTGCTCGCCGATCAGCTCCGCGATTCCACAATCGCCAATTTCGTCATGAGTGACATTATACGAGCGTCGGACAAGTTTGACCACACTCCCAGCAAAAAGGAGATCTGGTTCGTCTGGACAATGATCGAAGAGTACGATCACCCTCTGAAGAGGCTCTTTGTCGACTATCAAATCCACGAAGCACCCAGAGACAGTCTGATCTTCGACGAAATCGAAAACATCCCCTTCGAATATCTGAATGATGTTGTTTTGGAGTTCTGGGACCTCGCTAAGCAGGAGGAAGAACGGAGACGGGTCGATGGCCACGATGCCATTTTCGGCGTCAAGTGCTCGGAGAGGCCGGGGTGCCATTACCATCAGCATGACGTGGACGAGAACCACCTATCTTGTGAGGAACTTGGCATTACTGTGAAGTGGGAAGCAGTGAGTGAGTGGACAGGCATCGGGATCACACAGCCCTTCGGGGGTGCTCTTGGGTGACATATGAGGCATTATGTGATAGTGATGGTACGAACAGGAGCCATGGATGGTCAATCCGAGGAGTCTCAGCATGACTTCACTACATTCATAGAGACGGAAGTCCAGTCCGACTGAAGACGGTAATCTACATGAAAATCGTTCCTCAGCTCACTGCCAGCGGTTCACTGCTCAATGCAGACACCTAGAAGCTCGCATAATCATTGGGTGGCTTTCATGTGAACGCACATGTTCCCATTCTCAACAATTATAAGAGCGAGTGTCGCTGCCGTTGACACCATATCTTGCAGTCCCCACACTTTCCCTTCATACAAGGTACACAATCACCACTGACCCTTCGAGACTCAAATACCAAAGAACCGAACCGGTGCCGCCAACATGGCGCAAAACCCGCCGCCTGTTAAGCGCGTCAAGTATATCTCCGGGAAAATTGCACAGAATGTGTGCACTACTTACGGAAGCAGATTCAACTTCAAAGAGGCTCTCGAAGTCCTCACCGGCGAGAAACCCTACCAGCGAACCTTCACCGTCCACCGAGAGCCGTTCACTCAACGCTCGAAATTCTTGGAAGCGGCAACTTCTTTTCGCTGGACCTCTGGAACCAACAAGCCAGTCGACCTCACCGAACATGAGCCAGAAGTCTTCGCTGGCTACATGCAGTGCGTGTACAATGGCACTGTGACTTTACCGGAGCTCCCAGATTACATGGGAGACAATTCATTCAAAGGCCTGATTATGCTGTATCTGCTTGCGAATAAGCTCAACGATCTCACCACGACTAATCTCGTCATGGACGAAATCATAGTTTTGTCTGAAAAGGTGCGCGAGATACCCAGCTCGTATTCCATCACGTTAGTTTACAAATCGACAGCAGCGGGGAGCCCTTTGCGCAAGCTTTGCAGAGACTACTACGTTCATGAGGCTATGGATTGGATGCTGGAAGACTCTGACGAGGGCGAATTCCACTTCGAATTCCTCAAGGACGTCCTATTGGAGTTCAGAAGAATGTCAAGCCACGACACATACAACGACGAGCGCAGAAAGATAGGTTGTGTCAACAGGGAGAAATGCTATTATCATCAACACAACGATGAGCATCCTAAATGCCCTTAAGCCTTGGTGAGGCTAGAGTAAGCTCTTCTGGTGCTTCTTACAGATGGTCTAGATACTGACGAGGTTATAGCTCACCACAGAAACTACTCTGCAACGGATAGATCAACAACTAGGTTGGCCAAGGAATTTGTTCACAGGCGTGACGGGTCTGGGCAAATCGCAACCTGTTCATTGGTAGATCCGCCGTGCTCAGATAAGCAGTCGAGGAGGCGAACACTCAATAATCCAATCCAAGCATCCTGGTGCGTATCAAGTCCAAAGACGGTCAAGAATACGATCCGGAAACCCTTAGCTTGTAGCAAAGAATCGTCGAAGCCGGAGCTCTTGACATCATCGATCTAGAAGACACGCTCTAGTTCCTGATCCAATTTAACACATGTGCATGTCAATTCGAGGACCAAACTGCAGCAAACGCCTGGATCAATTGAATCATTACGGTGATTCTAGTGAGAGAGAGCGCGTAAGATCTTGAGCTCATCAGGGAAACATACTGTCACGTCAACTTGCCTTATGGGTGCCCTTTGAAGAGGCTCATGGTGGACTTTCTTATCCACAACCCAAGGTCCATGTCTTTCCTTGAGCTAGCTAACGACGATGATGGAACCGTTCTCGATTTTCCACAGAATGTCATTATGGAATACCAAATCCTCACTCAGACACAAGCGGAGCGCGGAAAGTTTGAGGAAGCAAACGATATCTTCGGAAACAAGCCGGGAGACAAGGACATTTGTCATCACTACCACAAGCACGACAAGGACCACAGAGACCCAGAGTGTCGAGGTGCGAGTCTGGGACAGGAAGCCGAAGTATGCAAGGAAACGACGATTTGGGACAACAAGGAAGGGAAAGAGTCGCCACAGGAAAGCGAAGACTTGCGACCTTAGATGACAGGTCTCGCTTGGTACTTGAAAAACCATGTGACATTCAGAAGTGTCTTTGAGAAGACTTTGAATTGATTGTGGTGTGTACGTAGACGATGGCGATGATCATGCATGTAGACGAGGCCTCTTCAGTCAAGTGTGCTTCACATGCTTCAGACATAGAGACAGCGAGTTCAGTTGCTTTGAATGCCTCTCGCGCCCATTGGAGAATTATGCGCCACCGAGAGACGTAAGTTTCCTGCACGAAGTATGTCGCGTGCAGGAGGCGCGGAGCCGCGCCACTATGGATACCTTTCAAAACCAGCGACGTACCGTCGAGAGACCCGAGTCTCCAAAGTGAAGGCCTCGGGACCGCTCAGTGTCAGAAGCATGTGGAAGTGAAGGTGGGAATTGAGCTTTCAGAAGCGTGTGACGCTCTTGCCGTCGGTGTTCAATACTTTTGATCCACTTCAATCGTACCTTCCTCGCGATCCCAACTTCGTGAACAACTCGTCCGCCACCTCTTCTCACACGACGCCCTCCATCAGCAACACCACAACGCAACCAGCAGCATGGCAGGAGACTCATCGGACCAGCCGCCCACCAAGCGTGTCAAGTATGCAGCACATCCAGTCATCGAATAAAGACTACTTGCTGAGAATCGCAGATACGACTTCACCCAAACCTTCGACGTGCTGGTCGGGCCAAAGAAGAAGCGCTTCACCGTCTACCACGATATGATGATTGATCGCTCAGGCTTCTTCAAATTACTGAGCCACAAGCTCGGGTTTCAAAGCGTGGAGAATACGCTGGAAATGAATGTGAGGTCACGTGGAAGAAGCTTCAGGCCTGGTGACCGGGCTTATCGATTGGAAAGATCGTTTTGCTTTTGGTTTGAAACGAAATGGCATGTCTGGAAGCGTTCAACTGTTGTGAAGAGCTTCTCTATACAAGCATGCTTTCTCTTTCGACAGGGTATGCGACAACAGTCTATCTCCGAGCGTAGATGTCTGCAGAGTCTTGCGGTCCTCCACCATTGGAGTATGGCCCGAATGAAGGCTTACCTCCAAGCGTTCCGTAGATGCTGCGAGTGAGAAAATTAGCATGAACTCATCAACAACACCTGTCCAAACAATCAACTTACTCTCCAATATAATTCGTAGCATTAACTCCCTGCGCAAAAGTCGAATTCCACCCCTCCAAAATCCCCTCAATGACCTTAATTCCCGCACGATAAAGGTTCTCCACCGCAGGTCCAAACCCACCCTGATTAGCATACAGCAGATTGTTGGTCGCCGAGCCTCCGATCCAAGGACGATCGAAGTTAGAGCCCGAGCGCATGACGATAATACGGCTGAAATCGACGAGCTTGGCGCCAGCGGCACGCAGCAGAGCTTCCAGGACGGCGTTGTCTTCTTGCGCGGAAGTGCAGTAGATGCCGGAGCCGTTGGTCGCGAGCGTGGTGTAGTTGTCGAAAGCTTCGCCGAGGAGGCGGCCGCTGTAGTAGACGTCTGAGGTGGCGACGTCGCACTCGAAAATGCCGGGGGTTTGGCGGGCGTTGGCGTAGAGCTCGGAGACGTAGTTTGCGCGGTAAGAGACAGCTTCGGCGCTGTCGTTCAAGGATGCGTTGCGGGCGAAGTTGGCGGCGAGATGTTGGAGGTTCTGGTTGATTTCGAAGACTTCGGTGCCGTAGATGGATTGAGGGTACTCCGACGGAGACGTGCTGCCTATGGGGATATAGCCGGTAGTGTAGTTGCCCGGCAGGTCACGAATATCGAACTCGTGCTGGAGAGCGACTTGCACGGCGAAGCGGGCGAATGTGACACTACCAATGGTGGCCACTTCCGGGTTGACACCAGCAATGCCAGCAGTAATGAAGTAAGTCGATGTGAGGTCGAAGCGGGAGCTGTGCATAAGCGAATTGACGGTGATGGCCGAATTGATCTCGCCCATAGATGTCACGAGCTGGCAAATCTCGCCATCGCTAGTACAGTGGGCGTCGGGGAAAGCTGCAGAAAACCCAGGAACGGTAACGTTCAATGCCAGAAGGTCAAACTCAGGGATGCCATACCAGACCTCCGCCTCAGGCTTGAACAGCGAGATGATAAAGATCTTAGGCTTGATCACGCAGTCGAAAGCCCTCATTTGCACTTCTGCAGTAGGAACCAAAGCCGCAGTCGCGACAGACGCGAGAGCGAGCGCCGCTGTGATTGTTAAGAACATCTTTCAAAATGGTCCGAAATTGAGAAAGCGATGCAAGAAAGAATGACACCTACCGCCAACGAGGCGCAGAAACTTAATAGGCCAATGCTAGATATGTACATGCATTAGCTAGTCACCTTACCTAACCACAGACTCCGAACTTTGATCAACAGCGGTATCCAAAAATCGATAGCGGACGCTGCCGGTTGGGAAGATAGAGGCATCCACTATGATCGTCCTTGTCCGTGCATGGTATGCCAAGCACAGAGGATGATGGAAGTCTCGAGTGCTCACTGACGTGGCCACACGCCCGACTGTGTACTATGTTCCATGTAGCTGGTTCTATTTCGGAATACATGTTGCGGACAGGTGCCTCAGATTGATCCCAGTACATATATAACGAAGAGAAAGAACTGACGAAGTATCTAACAACTTTCAAGGGTTTGCTTGGCGTACGTATCAAGCCGTTTGAAGCTCACCGCAATGCCGGCACGCGGAAGTCAGAGCAGGCTTACATAAACCCCACCTGCGCATTGACAGTACAAGGATCGCGTTGGTAACGGGTCCGAATGAGGGATGAATGACAGTAGCGTAATAATCAGGCAACGGACACAGTGTCGTATCAGCTCTGATTCTAGCGATCACGCAATAAGATCGTTCGCTAATGACATCCCCCAAAAAGCAAAGTATTCTTGTTCTTCCAGAACTCAAGACGATAGCTTACACAGCATGCACCACCCAAGTGCATTCATCAATCGAACCCGCCCCACGCAACACTTTTCCCCTCACACAACACCCCTCGCTGTCTCGCCAGATACACCACAACAAGATGCACCGCCATCAGCATCCACGACTGCCGCCATCTGAAAGGCAGAATGCCCACATCCACAGCAGCCAGAGCAAGTAGAGAGTACAGAAACCACGCATTCGCCGCGAAAGGAGCGCAAGGTAAGAACAAAGTGACCAGCTTGACCAGGAACAATGCGGCGCGGAATGTAGGAGTCGAAGCGGGGTGATGTAGCGCGTGAACGATGCCGTTGGTTATTGTGCGTTGCGGGGGTGGAGGTGGAAGCATGAGACGGGGACTTTGCTGCGGTGATGCGCTGTTGGTCTGTGATGGAGGAAGCTCGATGTGTTTTGGCCGGACGACGACAGCGGAGTCTGCGCTTCTGGGCCTGCTGGTGTCTGAGCTGTCAAATGTTGCAGAACGTTTGTTGGGTGAAGGCGAACGGGCGATTTGTCGGTCGCTAGAGTTTGAGTGGCGGTGGCGTAGGCTTGACAGACCTGGTCTGCTCATGATTGTTGAAGGACGGCGAGGGGATGGAGATGGCCGTGGAGAATCGATTGGAGATACGCGCGAGCTGCCGTCTTCAGTCACGCTTGAGAAGAACTCGCTGAGACCAGCGCCAGCTTTGATGGATATTAGGATTTCCTCTGTGCTGGGACGCTGGTGCGGATCGACAGATAGCAAGCGCTTGAGATATCTGTATAGCCTCTCTGGAAGATCTTGCCGTATACGAGTCGAATCGTTGAAGCCAGGCCATGCGGTGATCTCAGCCCGCAACTCATCCAAGTCCTCGCTATCCTCGTCCACGCCGTCGGCGTTTGTATATGGCAGTCTGCCAAAACACATGAAGTACACAATCATGCCGAGAGAGAAAATGTCGCTCTTGGTAGTAAAATCTCCAAACACGCCGTCTGCTGCATTGTGTTGTAGTACTTCTGGAGCACAATATGAAATCGTGCCTGTGGCGCCGGTATTACCGCGCTTCGAACCAGTAATTTGCATCTCGCCGAAATCCGAAATGAGAGCTCGTATCTTATTTCCATCTCGCTGTAGAAGACAATTTGACGGCTTCAAATCGCGGTGAATGTAACCCTTCGAATGCAGGTGGTGCAAGCCCGATGTGATATCCCTAAAGAAAGAGAAGATCTGGTCGAAAGTGAGCTGACTCGGACCTTTGAGATCCACAGGCGGCGAAGCATCTCCTCGCGATCGCCTTCTCATGCGCTCTTTCATTTTCTCCTTTGGATCGGACTGCTCCTTCGGTCCAATGACATAGGCGTGCAGATCGCCTCCATTGCAATACTCTTGCAAGATCCACAAGCAAGGCACCGGCGGTCCAAAAGTTGTGGGCTGATAGTCCTCAAGCCAGACCCAATGGCACAGTACCAAATTAGGATGTGAAGTCTGCCTGAGCAAGTTCACTTCAATTAGCACCTTCTCCAGCCAAGCGTGATCATTCCCAACCGGGACACGTTTGCAAGCGAAGCGACCCAAGCCCACACCATCCATGAGATGCTCTACCAAGAGCACGACGCCATTCCCACCGCGTCCAAGAATTTGCAGCTCGCGAAAATGCTGCTTGAAATAGCCAGGATTGAAGGCAGAGCTACTGATGCCGCGACTCCCAGCAGCCGCAGGTTCGCTAGCCACAAACTCGGCTCCAGAGGGTGGTCCACCAGCGCCGCTCACGTCTCTCGACCGCCCAGAGCGCAGCGCAGCAGGTGGGAATCGGCGTCCGGTTGGCGTGGCAGGTCCAGTATTTGCGGGTGAAGGCCTCGTGCTCGCAGCTAGCATAGAGAAGTAATTCGGGTCGAGGATGGGTCGATCATCGTCTACGTTGCCGTAAGGAGGCCGGCCAGCTTCGCTGTCTGCATCGCTGTGTTCGAAGTCGCGTTCGTAGGGGCGACGGCACCACGGGCATTCTGACAACTCTGTGTGAAGCTCTGGTGGCGCGTCGCGTAAGGAGAGGGACTGTGAAGCGGTGTCGTATACAACGACTGCATTGCCGCGACGCCTGGATGCTTGTTAGCCGACCGGTAGCCGATACTGAATGCAGGTCGATAAGATGCCTCACAAAACGATTTCTCTATTCTCGTCATTGGTGTAGGGGATCAGTGACATCTGCCGTTGCGGCGTGTGGTCAGCCATGCTTGCTCAGAGGAGATGCGCATGCTTCGGCGGTGAGCAAAGAAACAAAGGACGAGGTGGGCAAATTGTTATGGTGGAGAAGCAGGCATCAGCTTGCACGTGTCATTGCATCTTGAGGGACTGTAATGAGACAGAGTCATCTACCATGAACGCTGTGAGACTTTCTGTCATTTGCGGGTGTGCTTGTTACGTTTCGTCAAGCTCTCAATGTTGTGCTCAGCTGGTCCCACCTGCCCGCACTTGCCCTCGACTGTGAGCTTGATGTACGTGTGTATGGCGTATGCTCACGTTTTTGCATACAATCGAGTTAGAATAGTAGGTATCATGTCAACGCATTTCTCAGAACTCCATATTCCGCGGGATCAGGTACATTAGCAAGTCATTGCATCTTTAAAAGGTATATATACACGAGACCGCCGCCGCTCTCAAGCAGTAGGCAATCTCTGGTCTAGTCTGTGAAGTTTTGTAGAACCGTATCCTGTCAAAGAGGAGAGAGAGCCGTATAGATGGGGGTGTTGCCCATCCCCGTGAGCGAATAAAGAAGCCACACGCCCGCTATGCTCCGCATGCCATATCAAAACAAAACGCCATATATGGTTACAACGTACAACCGCCAGAGGGAGTGCCGCATCTATGCGGTGGCGGGCAGACGGCCCTCGCTGCCCTCACTGGGCGGAGGTGGGGGCATCTCGAGCTTTGTGTTCTCGGCCATCATCCTCTGGAAACCGATGCCGACACCCTCGATGACGGCGAGCAGGACGGCGCAACCGATGGCACCGTTGCGGATGGCCTTGGGGCCTCCACGGACGGCGAGCGCACCACCGGTGAAGAAACCGGCGATAATGGCGTTCCAAGGGTCCTCCTTTTTGCGGATGCCCTTCACGGCGCAGTCGAATGTGCTGAACATGCCGCCCCAGACACCGAAGTTGCCTCCGAGGACGGGCGCGCGGGCCTTGATTGCTGTGATGGCTGCAGGTGGAAATGTCAGTGAATCGTGATTCGCAGTTTTTGCGCAGAGCGCGATGCATGATGGGCCTCACCTCCTATCCTCCTCTCGCCGTACGGGCTGTTTCTGTATCCCTTCACACCGTGCCATACTGCTCCGCCGATTGCCTGTCGCAAATTGTCAGAACCTGTCCCCTTTTATCATGCGCGAATGTTTCCGGGTTGCCAACATACTCCCATGCAGAATGCTCCGCCAAAATCAGATAGCGCGACCCATGGGCAAGGATCTCTCGAGTGGTCCAGACCGTGTCCCTCGGCCATTGTGTAGGAGTGTGTGGAGGTGGTGGAAGAAGTGGTATGGGCGACGGGCGGTGTCTATGTGGCGGCGCGGATATTAGATGGTGGTGGTAGGCGGTCGAGTGGTGTGAGTTGCGATGGGGGCGAGATGGGTGCAGGGCTGTACAGATGAGAGTGTCGACGGCGGACAGGGTTTTAGTGTTTTGCTTTCTGATGATCGCATGCGCCTTTCGCTCGCTGGCTCGCTCGCTCCCCAACTTCTGCTGTTCTACCTCTTTGACCCGACGCTCGGACGATTTCTTCCGAGCCTCTCCGCAACTCTAAGTCGAGCCAGCGGCGCCTTCATTCGCCCAGCACGCGACAATACCGCCGTCGCCTCACCAAACTACAAGTACCCTACAGTGCAGTGCAGTGCAGTGCAGTACAGCGGCAGTAGTGCAGCTCCATCCATCCATCCGCCGCACACTCAAAGAGACAACCAGGCCAGGCCAGGCCATGTCTCGCGCCGCGCAGTCGAAGCCCATGCCATCACATACGGGCAACGGCAGCAGCGGCGATGTTCAGAATGGTGAGAATCACAACCTACACCACCGCCTCTCCTCGCTGCGAGTCGCTGACCCAGCTTCTGCAGAGTCCTGCCCTGTATGCAAAAGCTCCCGCTACCTGAACTCCAACCTGCGTTTTCTCGTCAACCCAGAATGCTACCACAAGATGTGCGAGTCCTGCGTGGACCGCATCTTCTCACATGGACCCGCCCAGTGTCCGCTTCCGGGCTGCAAGCGGACGCTGCGTAAACACCGCTTCAGGGTGCAGACGTTTGAGGATATAAAGGTGGAACGGGAGGTGGATATTCGTAAGAAGGTGGCGTTGGTGTTCAACAAGCGAGAGGAGGACTTTGAGGATCTACGAGCGTACAACGATTATTTGAACGATGTGGAGGACATTACTTTCAATCTGGTCGAAGGCATCGACGTGGAACTTTCGAATCAACGGCTGGAAGCGTATCGCACGAACCACGCGGACGAGATCGCAGCAAACGAGCATCTGGCACAGGAAGAGAAGTCGTCGTTCAAGGAGTTACAAAAGCAGGAACGACAACAGGCACGCATGAGGCGCGAAGCCGCACACCGCGAGGAAGAGGAAGAGCGACGAGAAGCCGCCGAGAACAAGCGCGACGTGCTCAAACGCCTGGCTGCCGGTACCGGAGACGCAGAAGCGATCGCAAAGGAAGGACAACAGGTACAGCTCAAGCGTCGCCTGGATCGTCAAGCCGCAGCCGAGAAGCAACGACGCCTGCAATCATCCTCCGACAACATGAACAACGGCAGCTCCAACCCTGTGATTAAAGGTCTCAAGTCGCGGAAAGCACCCGAGCCCGAAGCGCCTATCGATCCCTTCGACGGGCTCAGCTTTGAAGGAAAGCAGTATTACAGCCTGCAGGACAACTACAGCTGGGAAGTCATCCGCCAACCGCGCAACGATAAGGTCGTTCGAGCAGGCGGCTACGACGTCATGGAGCAATTCGGCAGTCGAGCTCTTTGTGAAGCCTTTGCTGGTCTGGGTGTGTTTGTGGCCGACGAGACTGCGGCAGAGTTGAAAAGCGGACAAGACG
This sequence comes from Cladosporium sp. BSL10, assembly GCA_001553865.1. Taxonomy (NCBI): domain Eukaryota; kingdom Fungi; phylum Ascomycota; class Dothideomycetes; order Cladosporiales; family Cladosporiaceae; genus Cladosporium; species Cladosporium sp. BSL10. The sequence goes on from LJJI01000072.1 coordinate 145,220, forward strand.
AGCGAGCCGCCGGCACACAGCGCGCTGCACTGGGCGCGAAAGAAGTCAAGATGGAGGATCCCTTCTGAAATCTCTTGTAAGATGTCATGTGAGATCCAGTGAGCAAGCATTCTTGTTTTTGAAGCGGCATTTTTGGCAGGTTTCCGGCGTTCGATGTGGACGAGATACCCACGGAAAAGATTTCATGTTGTACGATATACGAAATGAACTAGAATACCAACTTCGACATCACGAGCTGCACGTGCGCCTTCAAACTCTGATGACGGGGTAATTTGAGATGTTGTGCCAGCAAGTGAAATGTGCTGACCCCAATGGCATCCCAACTTGATCTACCGAAGAGTGTAGTTTGAAGCGGCGCTCGCTGTCATCGAAAGGGTGACAATGTCCCTTTGTCATTACAAGAGCTGGTGTCGTGCTCATCGGGATCGTGGCATCGGCTGGCAGTTACTCCCGTTGAGATCGGCCCAAGGGCTCCAAATCCTCCTTGAGGATATCACTTACTCTGAACTCATATATCGGCTTTGGTTCCAGCGACATACATATGCTTCCTCACATACCGCATCCCAGAGAACATGTGGATTGCTAACGCTGTATCAAAAATTTTTTTTTCTGGGTTCACTATGCCATTGAAATTCCTCGGGATATATACATTAGAAACCAAACCGTGAATGAAAAATCATACGAAACCCCCTCGAAAACAACATTTTTAAATCACGTTGACAATTCCGACCGCCAGTCCCACGACAATCGCACCAAACACACTTCCCACCCGCGAAGCGCCGCTGGTGACATCGATCCTCTCGTCAGGCAGCTTCAAAGCTGGCACGTAAGGCTGCATCTCGCCCTGCGAGATCTCGCCGCTCCAGCAGTACTTCTGGAAGCACTGGTTGCAAACGTCTGGCACCTCAGTACCAGTCCTGTAAAGCGAGCGCGAAAGCACCGCGCAGCCGACACATGTCGCCCAGTTCTCATCGAGGGTGCCGTTGCCCTGGGTGGCGCCCTCGTAGCCGTTGGCGACGAGGGCGTTGCGCTCGGTGACGTTGTAGTCGGGATCGAAGGTGGAGACGTTGGAGTTGTAGACGTAGGGCGCGTTGGGGAGGTAGACGATGAGGGGCGGGACGCCGGTGTTCTCGGTAGAGCTGTTGGTTGGGTCGCAGCCGAAGAAGGTCGGGCCGGCGTTCAGGCCAAGGTTTTGGAATGTGGTGACAGAAGGAATACTGGGGAACGCGGTGTAGTTCTGGATAGTCTCGAGGGAGCGGCGGTAGGTGGCCTGCAGTGAAGCACCGTTGGGCCAGCCAGTGGCGGAGTTTTCGGTGGGCCAGGTCTCATTCGTGTCGGCGGAGGAGTCGATGGCGAAGATAACGTCGACGTGGCGGTTCGGCTGGATCAGAGGGTTGAGAGGAATGTTCTGGTTGTCCTCGCCACCATCAACGAGAGTGAGCTGGGTAGAGTTGTGGTTGGGATTAGTGGCGTTGTTCCACTGGTAGAATGGGTTTGGGTAGTCTGCAATGTCGTCGTCGTCTTCGCCGATACGCTCGAGCACTCCTGTAAGAACAGACTGAAGGGCATCTTGGAACGCGCCACTAGACTCCGTGTTGTTCACCATAAGCAAGCCTTGGTTAAAGAGCGAGCTGCTGGTGCCCATGATAAAGCTGCAGGCATCAAACCCAGTGACACACTTGTCGTTGTCGTTGGGAGCACCAGCCGTGAAGTTGGTGCCGAGGTACTTCATGGGAGCAAAACCGTAGACAGTCGGATCGTGAGATCCCATCTCCCAGGGGTTGAACTCGTAGACAGTCGTGTTGGCGGCAATCAGAAGCTCACCAGGAGCTCTGCCATCGGCGACGATGAGAGGCATAGGCGACTCTGCATCCTGGAACCACTGCTGGGCGGCGATGCTGGAGAAAGTATATTCAGGGCCACCGTTAGTGGCGTTGATCAGCTGGTAAGAGAGAGCACGTCCCCAGTAATCAGTGAGTGTGGTGTCGTAGCCAGCACTGTTCTTGTCCTGGACGGAATCTCTAATAGAAACATAATATCCAACAGAATCAAGAATCTGAATAGATCCTGTTTTGGGACCCTCGAAAATAGAGTTCTGGAACTGCCACAACGACGAGCCGTCTCCACTGTAACTCAAGATATCAGAAACGGAGGAGAAGTTGTTGGTGTAAAGAGATCCAACGAGCCAGCTACCACCGGAAAGACCAGCGAGGTAGGTGGTTGACTGCAGCAAGCCACCTAGCTGTCCGGGACCGGTGGAGTTCTCAGTACGGCTATCGAAGGCCTGCACGACGCCGGCGCCGTTCAGCATAGCTCTGTAGCCACCACCAGACGCCGCAATGGCGATGTTTGGCAGGGCTGAGGCATTGTTCGCGTGGTCATCGATGTACTTGTTGGTATCCAAGCCGGTGATGTTCAGACGCCCGAGGAAGTCGCGCATGGGCTGGATAGTGGCATTTCGGCGGACTGGCAGCCATGCGAGTTCCTCGTCAGACAAGTCGGTGGCATTGCGAATGGATGGTGTGTTGGAGGGGCACGCATTGGTCTGCGGGACATAGCCGTGCGGCGCATTGGCTGGAAGCGCGCGTGGGACCAATGCAGCAGCGGCGAAGGCAACTTCGTCCTGGAGGTTGGGGTGGTGTGCAGGCGAGGCTATAGTGAGGCGCCGTTAGCAATTGCGTGTCATTAATCTATCGGTGTTGTAGGGTCAGATAGACGACATACCCACAGCGGACCCGAGCACGGCAGCCCCTGAGAGCAGTGAAGCGTGATACTTCATGGCGAGAGAATGATACCAAGGAAATGGATAATGAACGGACAGCCTCCAAAGCGAGGCAGGAAAACGGTTATACTTGAAGTAAAACGGGTGCGAAACTCAGCTGCTGGCCCTGCCCTACAGGAACCGTAAAGGTTACGGGCTCGAGTGGCAGAGCAATGCGCACAAGTGGCACTCGGACACGCGCGGATGCTTGTTTATGACGCTACAACACCACAAACGTCTGCTCCACAGCCAACGCTCTGCGGATCTTCACCACGCTCCACAGCATCGCGCCGTGCCTGCCGATCTCCGTTTTTGGACGTGTTTGAATACAACGGTGATCGCGTGCCATGTGGATATTTCCTTGTGCTAAAGCTATACCATCGATTGCCCGTTATTCAATCTACAGGCTTGTTCAAGTGTCCCCTTCCAGCAATGTCATCATCGCACTGAAACAGTCTTCGCACCGACCGACGGATTACAAGGAAGCGCACCAAACCTACAAACACAGCCTAGGCTACGGAGGCAGTAGTCTAACCTAGTCCGCGGTTCTGAGCCTGTCCGCGGCCTTCAGCCCTCCCGCTGCGCCACCCGATGCACAAAATCCGTCTTCTCGGGTTCGGAGCTGTGATACCGAAAAAAAGCATACGCCACCTGCATTTTGATGGAAGATCGATTGGCTGTCGAACAATCTGACGGGAGATAGTCTCCGTGGGTGACGGCATAGGTGTAGCGATGTCACTTCTGCTCGCATGTCAACAAAATGTTGTTACAAATCACTTAAGCTGTGAAAGCGTATTCGGTGCGATTCCTGTGCTATTGGCCAATCTTACGAGACCTACGCTCGTTCCCGAATCAACCGAGCGAGCGCGAAGATCTCTCGCTAACGCAGGTGAATACTATAGTCAGGCTGTATCCACCTGTCATATTAACGAGATCAGGCCTCCCCCGTCATCACATACGCAAGAGTACTCGTTCGCAGCTCCATACCAAGCGCTTTGTTTTTAGATCAGGATCAGAATCCATGTTCTCAGCGGTAGGCAGTGAAATTTTGAGCACGCGAAGGAAGCACAGCCTTACCAGACCCTTGGCGTTCAGCTGTCATGGATCATTACTCGCTTCCCGGCAGACTCTCAATGGGGAAGTCATTTGTTGACAGACTCAAGGACAGGATATACAAGTGCACATGATTGGTAAAACCAGAATCGATACAAAAAAGAATACGAAATGCCCTCAGGCCATCAAACGCATAGCCGCGGCCTCATTACTGCTGCCAATCATCGCAGCCATAACCAAACACCCAATCTTTCCAAGACAAGACTCCACAGCAGAGCACAAATACTCAAGCTCCTCTTCATCAACCACCGGGAAACGATCCTCCTTCGCCACCTCTGACAACAGCCACAGAAAATCTAAGATATCACCATCACTCCCACGGTTCACCACCGTCACCGCCCTCAGCAACAACAGATCCGACCTGGACGCAACAAAGCCATCAAATGATGGCTCAGGTGCGTGTATGCGTCTGACAACTCCCCAGCCGCCAATCTCAATCAGATCAACATGCAGCCGGAAGCCCTGAGGAGCGTCGTACGCAATATTGCCGTCGGGCTCAAGTGCAAAGCAGGGCGTTCCCTCCCGAACTCGTGTCCAGATTTCCACCAAGGCGGCTTCGCTGGCCGCAACATCCACGTCCCCGGTGCGCTACGTCGAGTTGTGGGCAATGCTGGCTGCGCCGCCTACCAAGATGACCTGGGAGCGAAGGTCCGGTCGGGCGAGGCGGGTGGTGGCTGCGAAGCACTCAAGGAGCGCCTCGCGAAGTGGTGTGGCGATCCGAATCTTGGTCGGCATGTCTCAGCGGTCCAAGACGAAGTCGTTTCGACGATTTCTGATGGTAACACCCTATTAGCTTGACGAGAGGGCAGAAAGTACTTACTGGACGAGGAACAAGAGCTTGTGTAAGGCTTGAGGTCAAGGACAAGATGGGCGTCTGCTAGATTCCCGTCGGCGATTGGTTAATTACTGACACATCAGGTTCAGAGAGCGCTCACGTTGAATGGCTGCGATGATATACTGATGAGGGCCGGGCATCTAGCAATAAGTCAGCATGTGTCACTTTGTTTTGTTTGAGCGAAGAGGACAGATGGAGAAACGCATGTGTTCATTGTCGCAGTCGGATGCACAGCAACCTGTCGCCATAGGTAGCATTATGCTGCTGTGGAGATCGTCGAGATCGTAGACGGAAGAGCGACAGACTGGCTCGCACTTCGGGAAACTTGCACCCGTCGCTCCGCTCCTACTCTACAGTTTTGTGACATCTATGTCACGGGCATCAAACAGACCTGGATACTCATAAGGTATTTTCAGCCGTGTGAATTGTCCGAGTCCTTACTTGTGCTGACTAATGAATTATCTCACCTAACTTAACGACGTATCTAATTCTCGCGGTCAGACCATGTCCTCATTTGATGACCTAAGGCAGATGACCTCTTGTTCTGGCAGGTTGCTGACGGTGTTTCATAGTCTTCACAGTCCTCACCGTCCCCACCCGTTCCTCTTAGTCCTCCAGTCCTCACCTAGGATCATTTTACATTAAAAGGCGGTGGCCTCCCCTGCATTTCTAGATTCTCGCACACTCACGCAGACACAACACCACACAGGTTCACAATACACAAGTATTCTTACTTCACTGCCAATATCCACACGTCACAATGGCTTCCATCAAAACCCGCATTTTGGTCATCTCCGACACACACGGTGAAAACCTTATGCACCAACCTATCACGGGCGCATACGACGTAGCCATCCATTGTGGCGATCTTACCGAGGAATCGAAGCTCCACGAGTTCCGATTATCGCTCGATACTATACTCGGTATCCAAGCACCCTTAAAACTCATCATCGCGGGGAACCACGATTTCTCAATGGACATCCCAGTACTTGAGAACAAGCTCGCCGATAACACCACAGTCGAAGACGCCGATCTCGTGAAACGCACTTACGGCGATCTTGGCGAAGCGCGTGCGCTATTCGAATCCGAAGCAGCTAAAGCTGCGGGCGTGAAGTTCCTTGACGAAGGCAACTACACTTTCAACCTAGCTAACGGCGCATCGCTGTCCGTCTACGCTTCCCCTTACACAGCTTCCAAAGCTTGTACTTGGGGCTTCCAGTACCGCCCTTCTGACGACCATCGATGGGATATCAAGCCAAACACTGACATTGCCATCACGCACTCACCCCCTCATGGCGTCTTGGATTACACCGGCTCAAAAACCAGAGCAGGGAGCCCAAGCCTCTTCGCGGCCATCGCTCAGGCAAAGCCTAAGATGCACTGCTTCGGTCACATCCACGAGGCGTGGGGAGCTAAGGTTGTCGGGTGGCGTCAACCAACGAACATTCACAACACGGAGAGCGAATTTGGAAGCGCTCTTCCGACCCACTTCACCGCAATCGACAACGATAGCTCAGACTTGATCGAGAGCCTCTCGAGTCTGCGAGTAGGCAAGTTTGACACGCCCGATTCGGCCGCTGAGAAGGCTGCCCGGCGAAAGCTCTACGATGACCAGGGGTGCTGCACTTTTACGCAACCTCTCCAGAGCGACCAAACTCTGTTCGTCAATGCTGCTATCGAAGGGCCTTGCGAGGGTACACAGCAACATCCCTGGGTTGTTGAGCTTGGCCTTCCAGCATCAGTTTAGTGAGGAGACTTATCCATCGCACAGATAAATACGCATGGTAGACGTAGGCTATTCAATAACATTTGCTACAATTGGTCTTGATCTTGAGTGTGAACTTGAAGTTGTAGTGTGAGGCAGTACAGTGATTTCTGGGTCCTTCAATCGTCTATGTATGAATGCCAGTCAAGGGCAGCACCTATTCCTAACAGCAGAGGTTTTCAGAAGTTCCCACTGTACTATCTGAGATGCATCTGCACGACGACCTCCTTGCGCCTTGCTTGTATCTGCATCTCAAACTCGATCAATTTATGCTGTCGGCTAAGATGCATGGCTCGGTTCATCTTTCTCGAAATGTAATTACCGTAATTACCGCAGAAACAACACACCCGCAAACATGGAATCAACTCATGATACAAGCTCAGGATATGTCATTGAGCTCAAAGCCCTCAGTTTCCCATACTCACCATTGGTTCAGTGGGAGGTTTGCGCTTCTTCTCGGGCTCAGCCACACAGCGGGGGTGTGTCTCGTCGTGCTGATGATAGCGACACTTGTCGGCTAATCTGCCGTGTTCATCGTACACATCCTCGGCCTCTCCTTTGCCGTTGAAATCCTTGGCTCTCAGAAACTCCACCATTGCGTCGCGAGCAAGCTCGGGATGGTAGCCCGCAACCTGGAAGTCCATGTATGCCCGGCTTTTCGTCTCGTATACGCACTCGTCTCGCATGTATTTGCGTAGCGGGTTGCCATGTGCTGTTGAGTCGTACACACGACGAATCGTGTCAGTCTCAAAGGTCTCTCTGCCCTTGTCGCTAAAACAAATCAATGCATCCATCACGAGGTTGGCGGTCTCGACGTCTCGGAGGCGGTCGGCAAGCAGGTACAGATCCGCGAAGATGTCGAGGCATTGGTGAATGTACTTGGAGTACTTTCCTCGCGAACTTGTTTCTTCCTGGTACAACCTAGAGAACTCCGCCTCTAAACAGAGGAAGGCGTCTGGTAGGAGTTCCTCGTTGTCACTGCCATCATCGTCATCATCCTCGGGCGCATTCGCGTCTAATTGCAGAGCATCGATGCCGAAATAGACGCAGTTCAGATATCTCGCGAAAACTTCCGAATCCTCGTCCTGGAGGTCCACGGATTTGGTGGGATCGCTGAGCCATTCGGGCTTACGAGCCGCTTTGAAGAAGTCGGAGCGCGAGGTCAGGACGTTGGAGTAGACGGTGAAGCGCTGTGAAGAAGGCTCTTGCCCGACAACAACCTCGAAAGTGTGTGCGACGTCATATCTAAGCAGTCAGTATATCCCAAGATAAATTTGCAATGAGATTGATCACTTACTTGGAACGCTTTGCAGGTGGTGGGCCGTCTTCCATGATGGGAAAGTAGTATTTTCTGTTGTGATGTTCTTATGTCTTGAACTCTTGATTTTCGGTGTCATGGTATAGGTGTGAGGAAATCTTGAATTGTGTGGCGGATTGCAATAGTGGGTGGGTGAGGGAGCTGTGATCTGCGTGGGTTGAAGAAAGGGCACTGAAGGTATACATGAATGGAAGAAAGAAGGCTACTGACGGCAGTGACTGGAGTGCGATATAATAGTGAAGTGAGACAAGTGAGCACCGCAAGTGATGATGGGGCAAGTGAGGCTTGTAGGCGCGACTGATGAAAGTTAAATAATGTGAAAGTGAATTAGAAATGAAGGGGATTTCATACTGCTGTGTTCGTTTGTTTTATTCTTTTTGCCAGTGAGATGATGCTATTCCTGAAGCACTCACTGGATCTATCTCCAATTCTCGGTGTCTCGCGTACTAAAACCATTCGCCAATGGCCTCAAGCAGAGTCTTGCTGGCCTTTGAGATCTCATCTCCGCTCTGTGAGCTTTCGTCAGCCGTTTCCGTCAACTTGACGACACGCACGATTTCTCTGGAAATTGCCCACCAATTCGACCCCCCTCTCTTCAGGGGTCGGTTCGAAAAGCTCTTGATGGTAGTAACCCTTGGGTCTGCCAGAGAACGCTTGGTTGAACCATTTGTTGATGTGTCCATTGGGATGATCGTACCTCAGCTGAGAGCACTCGAGAGCCACGTCCGCAGTAAATTCGGGGTGCACATCGTTGCGTACAAGTGCTTCGAGTGCGCTGGGAGGTGATTCATGGACGTATATATCACGGAGCAGCATGCGGAGCGGACTGCCTTCGGGCGTTGATTCATACGCCTGATCAACTGCTTCGAAGTGAGGGAGCAGGTTCGTCTCGTGGCTGAAACGAATGATCTCTTCAATATCACGATTGGCTCCTGCGAGGTCCTCGAACTTATCGAGCAGGACGTAAACTCCGATGAGGGATTCGAACGTCTCCTCTCTCTTGCGGCGCTTTTCCGGGCTCACTTCGTCACCATCGGCTTGATCAAGTTTCGATGCAGCAATAGCACTGCTGATGTCTGCCTCAAATTTGTCCCAGTCGTGCGTAGCTAGCAGGAATTTTTTGAACAGGTTGACATCCTCTTCGGCAATATTTAGAGTATCAGCCGAGGTCCATCGTCCAGATCTAGCAGCGCGGAAGAAGCGAGAGGATTCTTCAAGGGCATTGCCCCAGACGGAGAAGTAGTGGTCTGTACCGTCGGTATGGCGGGCTTTTATGGTGAATGATCTGGCGGATAATGAATCAGTGTTCGCGATCGCAGTGTCTTCCTGCTCACCCTCTTGGGTTTGAGTCCACCTACTAAGGCCGTGGTAGTTCCAGCCGCGTTGTGGGTGTTCATCTGAATCTTCGGGTTCACCTTCGGACTCAACTTCAGACTCGCTTTCAGACTCAATTTCAGGCTCGCTTTCAAACTCACCTTCAGCGATCGCGCGTAGAACTTTCGATTGGCGAACGCGCTGGTTTTTCGCGGAAGTCGTCGCGCCACCGTCACTCTTGCGAACTCGCCCATCAATCGTCTGATGGACCAAGGTTTGAGATGCTTTGGCCTTCCTATTTGGCATGTGCTGGCTGGACCCTTGCGAGACTAGATCTCGGGGGAATCTCACCTTCTTGGTCGGGCTGACCTGTTGGCCGACGGTGCTTTGCAGTGACCCCATGGTTGCCTTCGGTGGCTTGAATTGTTAACATTCGTAGGGTCTCGCTCTTTTCTTGATCCTTTCCGCTGGTTGGATGTCACCTATCTGGAATAAGTTCAGGCACAGTGTTGATGTGTGGTGCAGAGAAAATGCTGGAGACCGGGATACAGCAGGGCATTTTAAACTCCGCCGATGTGACACTCCAACAGAAATGTTGCCATGGTCGTTGTTGCATCAATTGTGTTGTTGTGATTTCGAAGAATGGGTTTGTTAATACTATATTGCCATTGCACAGAAGAGCGAATTCCTTTGTTGATGTTGTTGAGCAAGGTCAGACGGAAGCTCTTTGTTTATTGTCGGACAGAGCCGAGCGTCTTGGTATGGTATCTCTTTGGCAGCGCGTTGCGAGAGTCAAGTCAACTGCTTCCACATAGGCACTCCAGACAAGCTGGTATTTCGAATGTTGTTCTTAGTTTTCTGTTCTTTGCCATCGCAGCACTCAAAGCGATCCAAGGTTTAAGTACTGTGCGGGCACGTTATCGATGGCGGCCGGTCTGGTCTTACCATTACATGACTTCAACAGAGTCAAGGCCTCTCCAGTGATGTGTCAACATGTTGTATTCGCGGTGCTGTACGGCACATCTATAAAAACCCGACTTTAGACCCAAAGAAACTGGAGGATATTTACACACCAACGTGACGGGTATCTCAGCTGAAATGCAGCACAATCTAGAGAATGAAACAAGGTCCGGCCTTGCTTTACGTGCGCCCAATACCGGCCCTCGAAGGCTTTCTCGCCGATGGGGGCGGAACGGCCTCTCTCAGTTGTCCCATGTCCAGAACAAGCGCACCTTTCTGTAGCGCTTTGATATGTGTTATTGAGCCAGGCTCTGTAGAAGTAATGCTGTCCAACCAGGCTTGCTCTTCAGCATCTTCGGCTTGGTTGCCAGTCGTAATAGTGGATTCGCTGCTGGCTTCGTCCGGCTTGTGTCGAATGGAGTTGTTTGGTGTCAGGTGAGGGTTTATGGTCACGCCATTGGGGTGTAAGACATCGATCATGCTCCTGAAATCCGCAATGTTAGCTGGTTCGGGGCATGTTTCACACCGACGGATGCAACATACTCGGTAGCCTGCATTGTGATCCGGTTCAGAGCCTCCCTCTCTCTTTCGAGCTCTTCCTCATCCGGCTGTGCTACCTCATCCTCCCCCACAGCGCCATATCTCACTGTTTGTGCGTCATCGAGCAACGGATCCGACTCGTCTACCTGCTAATGGGTACAAGTCAGTCGATCAGGCAGTCTGGATCGCACGTGCGACGGAAAGTTGTCTTGCGTAGGGTGGGACGGACCTCGCGCGAGGGATGGCGGTTCAGGCCGAGGCAGGAGGCGCAGATGCCCATTGGGAATGCGATTGAGGGCGTATATCTACGGGCTGGTGTCGAGGGCTGAAAGAGCGTGCATAGCGCATGCAGGTACGCGCTCGTGCTTAGCAGGGCATTGACGAGGGAAATATTAAGGAGTGGTGGGTGAAGTGAAGGGAATGTGGTGTGTAGGCGAGAAGTGCCGTACTGCTTGCCATGAAACGACTGCATTGACGTCGCCGGTGGCAGGGATGCAATAAGTTTGGTCATCATTGTCACGTGACTCCAGTCAGCTCTTCAGGTTCCTGGCAACACCTATCAACGAAACGCGACATCCCTCTCTTCATCCCAACATGTTACTTGGTACACCATCTTTACTTCGGTCCCTTATCCAGCACGACGGTATCGCACCCTCCAACACGGTTCTTTCTCTTCCAAACAGATGGTCAATGCGTCTCTACTCTGGAGCCTGGGAAGCACATCTCGATCGTTCGCCCGTAGCATGTCCAGCACACCCGGCGAAGTATCATGTAAAGTCACCTTGGGCTATCATCTTCAGAGCATAGCAATTACATCGCTGATGATGACGGTGGTCTTCATGAACAGCATCGATGTTGAAGTTGCAAATCGCGTCTTCACGCCACCTACATTCCATCACGCGTACCAATTAACTGCCTCTTTTGGAAGTGGTAGACACAAATATGAGATCCCGCTGCAAGGCACTGTGCGCTGCTGATAGGATGACTTGACTCACCGTGGCATTCCAGCAAGGGAGGCCGGAGATGTTCGCTAATTCTGCATACCATTTCTACCCAGGGAATGGAAACACCCACAGCTTCTCTAGATAATCCTGGTAAGTGACGTTGCTTCGGTGCATATGGCGGGTAAAGAACTCTCGCCTACTCGCAAGGTTCTCAAATCCTCACGAAGGAGCGTTGCACATCTCGTACTCGGCCAACCCATTCCGTATGCCGCCTCCACCTCCGACTGCATCGAAGACCAGCCTCTGCAAGGCAGGTACGCAGCAAGCTGCCAAGGTGGCTAGTATGAACACTTAGATCGGCCATCGTTACAACTTCACTTGCCTTATATAACACTCCAGCGCCCCTGACCGGCAATCGATCATCAGACATCTGCAACAACATACAGTCAACAGCATCAACCGTTCCTTCATTGCCATACTTTACTTGCTTAAGCCTTCAGCTTTAGCTTTTCACTCGCTAGCTCGAGGCGCTTCGCCATGAAGTCCTTCGTTGCAGTGGCCTTGTGCTTCTCGCTCATTTGGTCGTGTGCCTTTGCCCGCATTCCGCATTCTTACCGTCAGCTCCAGGAGAGAGACGGTGAGTTGCAGTCATCCAATGGCCTTCTTGACTGGTTCAGCCGAATTGTCAAACGTCAGCAAAAACGCCAGCAAGACGTCTGCTATCAGGATCAGTACTACGACTTCGTGAACAACAGCACATTCGGTCAGAACTTCTGCCAGGTCCTTGGTATCAGCTACCCCAACCGCACCGTTGTGGAAGAATTCACTCCTGTCGTGTAAGTTTTCCATCTAATTGTGACTTGCTCTTAAGCTGACTTGGACAGCACTGTTACCCGTGTGAGGAAAGATATCGAGACCGACAATGTCCTCGTTCGAACTACACCAGTGAAAATTGAAACTGTCACCGTCACGCAAGGCCAGAATGGAAAGCGTGACGCTCAGATCACACCAATGCCACGCGACATTTCATACATGCAGAAGAGCGACTACATCAACATGTTCCGCAGACAGGCGGACAACTCAACGGAATTGCCTCCAGATGACAACGTTATTGCTGCGTCCCTCAGTAGCGCATGCTCTTGCCAGGATTACGTTGGCACCACTGTGACCGAGACCTACACGAACCAGCCCAACGTGAGTGACTTTCGGCTGCAATCATGGGCATGTACTGACACCTCCAGTTCCTAACACTCCTTGGATTCGCAAAGACTGTCACCACTGTGTACACCACTCGCTTTGATAGGGAGATCACATCCACGGTCACTGTCACCGAATCGCTCGAGGCCACTCCGACTGCTGCTGCCAGTCCTAGTGGTGATCTGCCTGCCCCGGAGACCAACACTACCGCCGACGCTGGCACAGAAGGTAGCATGTACGTTCAGACCACGGGCGTCTCTCAGGGAACTCCGAGCTTCCCCGAAGCCTCTGCTACCGGAAGCAGCACAACACCTGCTACGGATCCTACTGCGCCACCTTTCACTTGCCCGGAAGACAATGGCAGGACTATCAGCCAGATGTTGGGCACCGAACGATTCGACTACGATGTATACTGCGACAGAGACTTGCCAAGCTCGGTCGAGACTGACATCCCGCTTGAACTCTCCTACGACAGCTTTGCTCAGTGTGTTGCTGCTTGCTCTCTGTCCAACGCGCAGTTCCCTGGCGGGCCGCCGGTTTGCCAGGGAGTGGCATACTTCGATGCCTCTGGAAATAACTGTATCTTGAAGTCCGCCGCAAACGCAACTGACAGTATCGCAGCACCCGGGGTCGACATTGCTATCCTGAAGCGCATCGCTGTTGGTGTCGACGAGGAGAATACTGAGGGAACTAGCACTGAAACCGTGACACCCGACGAGCCGATTCCCACCTATAACGCCGCAGATCTTGGATCCATGCTCAGCACTATAATGGGAGAATCTACTACTTCGGTGCCAATTTACCCGCCTGCCGTCATCACTAAGCGCCCTGCCATGGAGGGTGTCACGGCTTACTCGACGTACATCTCTGACGGCCAGACATACTCGACTGGTTCAGTCTTCTCCACATACTTCTCTGGCAATGGCAGTTGGTACTTTTCTTACTTCTCCGCCTGGTCTCTTGCTTGGACCGATGCGCAAACAATCTACGCAGCCGGCGAGACCACAGTGCCGGTCGTGGTCAACAACACTGGCGTTACCGAAGATCACAATGGCTCTAACGGCGAATACAGCGTGATCACGACGTCCAACACTACTACAATCACATATCAAGCGAACCAGACCATCTTCGACACTACGCAGCTCATTGGGAACAATACCTACGATGCTAACGGCACACAAATTTTTGCCACTACTACTACCACCTTCTACACATACACCCTTGCGGCTGAGGGTGCTAATGGCGGTGGAGACGCGGGCGTCATCACATCTACGGCAGTCTCCCAATTCTCTACTCAGAGCGTTATTTACAGCTCTGGCGCTACTGGTGGGTCGGTCGGAGGTCAAGGCTCTGGTAACGTAGTCGTTCAGACTCCGGGTCCGACTCTTGTCTCTACGGCTGCTTTCAGCACTCAGACCGTCGTCCTTAGCTCTGGAGGCCTGGCAGGTGGCGAGGGAAGCCAAGGCGGTGGAGCGGCTGGCTCGACCGTGCCAGAGGTTGGTGTCACTTCTACGATTACTTCTGCCTTCAGCACCCAGATTGTTGTCAGCAGCCCGAGCAACACAGCAGGTGGTGGAGGTGGGGAGGGCAGCGGCGGCCAAGGCTCGGTTGTGCCGGTCACTATTGGCAGCTCTGTTATCCTTGTCACGGGTGGCACGGCCTACAGTACCGGCTATGTGATTTCTGGTGGGAGCCAGGTCAATGGCACTTCAGGAGCCACCGGTGCCGTCGGATCTGGTGCTGTTGAGACAAATGTTCCGGTCACGAGTACCTTCACGGACGCCACGGTCATCCTCAGCACTGGTGGCACTGGTGGAATCTTCAGCGCTGGCGGACAAGGCTCTGGGGCTGGTGGTGGAATGTCTGGTGTCACAAGCACCGCTGGCGCAGGCTTCTCCAACACACGTGATTTGAGATCTGGCACCGAGTCAGACTCAACGTCGTTCCCTGCGACTGAGACTTTGCCTTCAATCACCGGCTCAGCACCATACCCGCCTGAGTCAACTGTCTCCAGCGGCATCATTACATCGCTCAACGTGTCGCTTCCAGTTCCCACCGGCACTACTTCCGGCTCTTTTAGCAATACTGGAAATCTTCGCTCTGGAACTGAGAGTCTTACTTCCAGCTTTGGCACTGGCTTGGTACCTTACCCACCACTTTCTACTGGCCCAAGCAGTGGAGTACTCCCACCATCCAACTCTTCGCTACCAGTACCCACTGGCACTTCTCCGGTCTCTTTCTCTTTCTCTAACTCAGAAGGAACCCGATCTGGTACCACAAGCATTCCTCCGGTCTCATTACCCTCGCCTATCACAGTAGAATTCCCTTCAGGCACTGGCCCAGTTCCTTACCCGCCTATCATTCAGACTTTGAGCTTCCCGTCCGGCACCGGTCCAATCCCGTACCCACCACTTTCGACTGCCCCAAGTGCTTCAATTCCGACGTACAACTCTTCCCTGCCCGTTCCTACTGGCACGATGCCACCTACGAATGTGACTCTGCCAGCTCCCACCGGATCTTCTTCTACCTCGTTGTCTTTCACCAATAGCGACAGGCCGCGGTCAGGGACTGAGAGCACCAGCACCCAGATTGTCACTAGTCGCCCACCAGTCATTCAGACTCTTCCGTATGGTCCCTTCCCTACTCCATCAGGCACTGGATCATCCATTGCGCTGAGTACTGGCGGTCCATTCAATACAACAATCTCGCCTTTCCCGACGGGTACTGCGCCTCCAGCAACATCATGCCCCTCCCAGGAGGTTAGCACGACCACCATGTGGGCAGTCACGACAATGTTCTACTGCACTGAGAAGTGTCCTCCTGGCGCAAACGGTGGTTATGGTGGAGGGTTCGGAGATGGCAAATACCAAGGTCCTCAGTCCTTTGGTCCACCCGCAGCGATCTTCGCACCAACCCTCGTTGGCAATCCAAACCCGCCGCCGACTTCCCCTGCCGAAACTAGCGGCTAGCTGATCACCACTTGTTACGACTTTACGACGACACAGAGATGGAATCTAAGCGTTTTTTTTTATGATATGGTTGGCAGATTGTGCAGGACATAATGCATGCAGGTCCATGTTTCCTATCGCTAGCGGCGTTCATAGACTATAATGAAACTTGTTCTCATACATAAAGGTCCCAGCTTTCTTGATGTTCGATTCTGTCGTCGGAGACTTGAGTCTGCTTGCATTGATTGCTGCATCGCCTGCCTAGCAGCTGCCGTCACTTGAGTAATTTGCCTTGGAGCCGCAGATACTCAATTGTATGCAACACACGAGCCTTCCAGATCTGACCAGTAAGCGAGCGTCTTCCATTTACAGTACATGTGAACGCACCTTGGCCGAAAATTAGAGCGTGAGAATCTCCCTAACCCTAACCCTGTCAATGTTGCTCTGCGTTTCTTATCTCTCTTCACCACCGCCCACAGATCTGTATGTGACAATTTGCAGATCTCAGAAGATAGTACGTCATTCAGTGACTATGATCCATGGCGTCATTCCCCATATTTCCAATGTACGTCGTGGTTTGCTTGCAAGAAAAAAACAATCGAGCTGGTTTCGAACTTCGAGCATCCTTGCAGCACATGACGGTAGCCCACGCACAAGACAACGATACAACAAACAAAAACCTTGAACTCACCGCACCATTGTACAAGGCGGTTATTAATTCGCCCCCACGCTCCTCGCCACTCGAAACAATCGCTCCATCGAAGAGCGACCATGATGTTGTCGCTTCCATAAATCCGGCCACTCAAACGCCCTGTTTGCCGCCGTCTCCATAAAGCCCCTGAAGCCGGATTGGCTGGCTTCAACATTCGCCCTTTTCGCAACCAAAAACCTCGGTAGGTAAGAAAGAGAAAAGAGACTTTTCTGTGAGAGTAGAGAAGCGTGTACGTTCGTGAAATCGTATCGAATTATCTGAAACCAGGTTTCGCGACCAGACCGCCTGCCTGCCTGCATGCATAAGCGGTGGCGGCGGCCCCCACAGCGGCCCAAGAAGAAGAAGGAGAAAAACCAACACCACCCAAAACCCTAGACTGACCGAGAAGTAATGGAAAATCGACACTAGCCCTTAGCCACTGGACGTTCGTGCCTTCAAATTCCAAAAGTCAAGCAATCTTTTCGGATCGTCGGAAGCATGATGAGAAACACACCGCAACCGAATCGATCAACGGCGCGAGTTGCCCACTCTGGTGTAGCGGTCGTGCTTCTCCGACTTGAGCAGGTTGATCTCGTTCTCAAGCGCCTTGATGTCGCCGATGGCCTTCTCGATCGACGCCTGGTAGCGGCGAGGCTCCTTGCGCCAGCGGTTGTAGTCGTCGATGTGCTTTGCGCGGCGGCGCTCCTTGGCCTCGATCTTGAGGCAGAGCTTGCACTTGTCCTGGAGCGGCTGGGCCTGCCAGACCATCTTCATGCCGCATGTTTCGCCAGTGCGGTACTCGGCTTGACAGTGCTGCTTGAAGTTGCCCCACTTCCAGTCGCGGCATTGGTAGACGTATTGCTCGTAGAAGCACATGGTGATGGAAGTCTGGGCGGTGTGTCAGTTTGTGCTAGCGTTGGAGGTGAGATGTGATCTTCATACTAGTTGTGTGGGGGGTATGGAGCTGTTGTGGAGGAGAATCGATTGGGATGCGAGCCTTCTGTTGATGTCTGGTCAGCCATCTGATGTCTCGATGTCGTGGCGTGTGACGATGTCTGATCATAGCCTCGCCTTGTTGGAGGCCTTGTTGTCGTGGGCATTGATGTGGGTTGATGGACGATCATCGGGTGAAAGACATACTAGTGTAGGATCTGAGGAGAGTTTTTGTGGAAGCTCAATGGTTTGGAGAAGGCTGTTGTTGCTGCTGATGGTGGGAGAAGAGAAGACGGTTCCTCCATACCTCCTGCCTCATATTTATACCATTTCCCAAGACCACTTGCCCTCATGCCAACGCATCGTCAACATCCAGCTCCATCTCATCCACGCGGCCGTCGGCCCACCCTCCACCCCAATCCACCGATACCTTGCGTGCATCGAGCCAACAGGATGTTGCGGAGACAACGGTACCCTCCGTTTCGAGCTTAGATTGCCATCGACGGCAGATGCAATGCCACCCAAGCGTCGCCGGCGACGCCTAGCCCGCACCCTCGATATTGATCCTGGTGCGATCAACACCTTCGTGGCTGCGTCTCCGCCTATTGTTGCTGGCCCTCGGTGTACGTGCTGATGTGCTTGCTCCTCTTCTTCGATCCACCAAGCCGGTCTAGCTTGCTGACTTGAGTTCGTTGGTGTGGGACGGCGGAGGTATATTGAGGTAGAGGTGAAGTGAAGCTCAAGTCACGTGCTAGCTTTGTGCTGCGGTATGCACGGCTCATGTGTCCCTCCCAAAGCAGTGTATGCTACTGGACATCCCGGAGGTTCGTTTCGTGCCTCAAGAAATTGTTAGAGAACCATTGACACGTCCGACTTCGGCCAACAGCATGACAGACTCTGCGCCCATCAAACAACGAGTGTCGGCCTGAGGCACATCTTTGCATGTGTGGCAAGATAATCTTTCAGCAGGCTACCGAGGGTTGCATATCACCCCTGCGAGCGTTCGGCGATGTGCGTCCGATGTTGCTACGAGCGATGATGACCATCGCGTATAGTTTCGATCGTTCGGCCATCGACAGTACCGAACCATTGACAAACGCTCCCTAGTCCACACCAGGCAAGCAGGCAGCCGGAAGGCTCATGCCGTGAGCATATGGCACCATGGCCATGTCCAGCATAGTCCAGAGTCTTGCCCGCCAGTGAACATGTCGGCGAGATGCAGAGGCAGGCATGTCAGACCACCCGTAGGGTCGAGACGATCCATCATTGGGGTCGGTAGGGTGTGCTCGTGCAGACGGGACGCGTGGAACTGCCCGCTCATTTTCGCTCATGTGACAGTCTCCCGTCTGTGGCTACTGCAGTACGCCGTGGAAGGGTCGATTCAACCACTGGATCGCCCGCATGGCCATGCATGAGTGGTTAGGTCAACGGGGATACGAACAGGCCCGAGGAAGAGACGCAGCCTGGGCAAGCCCCATCCGGCAGGATCCTTCTCGGTCTCGATAGATGACTGCGCTAGATTTGAAGTGGCCTTCTCCGCTCTGTGACGTGGCAGACGTAGTATGGTGGGCTGGAAAAAGCCTATCTGTCCGTTCAAATGGATGAGGGTCAGCACGTCGTTAGCCCTCAAAACATGTGTACACACCAAACCGCCCACATTAGCTCACTTTCCCTGCTGCTACCGCCTTCCGCTCACCGGTCTGCTTGCATGCTCTCTGATTCGACTTGAGAGGACTTCTGGAAGGTTTCAAGATGCTCCAGACCACGTGGGGTGGGATCATGAAGTTACGCCAAACGCTTCAAACGGCGAACGGACATATATGCACGACACTTTGACCAAGCAACTCAGACGAGCTCGGGAACAACCACACTAAGCGTGTCCAGCTGCGTCTCGCGACCCTCTCGAAGGCAAACAGAGCAATGCTCAGCCATTGAGGTTCGATCGCCTAAATTGCGGTGCATATGTAGTTTCAAAGAGGCTGGGAGATTGGCGCACTGACGTCGCCTGCGCGAGCGTAGCATCAGCAGGCGCGGCGGCTGCAATGGGTACTTTCAGCGTCATAACTGCGCAGCAAAGGGTCGCTGACAATTCATGTATGACACGGGCACCCAAATCTGACGCCTGCAAGTGTAAAATGGTCCCTCTGCATGCTTTGTTGCGGTGTTTCGTTTTGTGACGCTGGAAGCTACGCTTTAGCTGACGTCGAATTTTACCTCCTGCAAGTGCGTGCCAGCACCTGTGCTCACGGTCATGTGAATGTCGGGCGACGCTGGGTCACGGCAAACAAGCGGGCCTTGCTCCGCCCACACATCAAGTGCATGTCTGCTGAGGGTAGAGAAGTGCGAGCCGGTGGAGCCACGCTCGAGGGTTCATTGGTGCGCTGGCGCGCCGATATGCAAGCCAAAAGAGTTTAGTTTGCCCAAGGCGGAGCTCGTGCATTGGTTCAGCCTGGGTGTGTTGCCGTGAAGTACAAGGTACCGGGCTCGCACGTGTACGTGCAGCACTCTGCTACGCATGTTTCGAAGTGATCCAGAGAGGCGGGTGGGTGAAGTAGAAGATCGTGTCAAGGATGCTCGGATGGCGGCTGCTCGCATGTCCGTTTCTCTTACTATAACGTCTCCGCAAGTGTGCTGTTACCTTGGCAGACTAGACGTGAGAAAGCCCGAAGTGTCGTATCTAGCAGCTTGACTACTGCCCAGTGCTTCCCGATAGCCGGTGTAATGTGGATGCGAGGATAGTATTGACTTCCTCGTCTCTTCGCGCCACCGGTGCGCTGCGGTTCCAGGTGGCAGAAGTCTCAGAATCCATTGGGTACGCAGGCATAGCTAACAGGCGGCTCCATCAATTTCTAGCGCTCATGCTCAAAACGCATCATATCGAAACAGTGTCGAAACACTTGTGTGTCGACCAAAAGACGTCCTCCACAGGCGTCAAAGCGCCTGGCTCTAAGCCTGCGCGCCAAACTCTCACACATGGCATTCCGGCGCTTGCACTGGTTGCCGGGGCTCGGGTGCTCCACTCGCGTGACGTTACCTCCACGTTCACCGACTTCACGAATCCATCCTTCACGGTCTGCTTCGCTAACCTCTTGGGCTTCTTCAGCCTTGAGTGCACAGACAACGGTCGCGGTGCCGGTCCAGATCATGTCGAACTTCGTGTCCCTGCCCGCGGAATTGCTGCTTCGGATCCTGTACTTTGTGGATGTGCCAGACCTATTGGCAACTTCCCGAGTAGGCAAGCAAACAACATGCATAACGGCGCGATGCAACTAACGGAGCATAGACATGCCGCCATCTTCGTATGCTTTCGCTTGATCCCTTACTACATCGTCTGCGACTCAAGTATTCTCATGCGCGCGTGGAATACCTGCTGCCCCGAAGACCAGCGATACAGACGATATCACCGCCAGTTGCTGGCATCTACTTGACACGTACTCATATCGCAGCTCGTCGACTACACTGGTCTCTTGTCAGCATACGTCTCAACCGTTGCCTATCACGTCGACCGAAGCTCGACTCCTTGGTCTCCGCGAACATACTGCCGAAGGAATGCTGCAAGATCGACCGGCACTCGGGCAATTTCGTGTGGGGTATTGGTGTTGCCGGGCCACTGGTGCAGAGTAGGCGTCGCTTAGAACGGGAAAGACTGAAAGAAGGTTTGCGCGTACGCCTAGAGAAGAAGGCCAATGCTATTCGGGAAAGACGGCGAGAGGGTGCAGGCGTCGGCATCCTAATTTGGCGCTTCAGCAAAAGACTCAAGCTGAGCAATGCTGTTGAGAAGCATGCCATTATTGGTGGAGAGGAGACTCCCAGAAGAGAGAAGGTCGGAGGCCTCAGACGCTTTTGGGAAGGGCTTGGTGGCGCTAGCAATCCCGATGACTGACCCAAGTGGCTGGTTTTGAGCCGGCACATTTCGAAGGAGCAGAGTGCCTGGCATCGTTCTTGTGATCGCCGACTTTCAAGAACTACCGAGTGGATTTGCCGTGAAGGCAGATAACCAAAGCCTGCGCCCCGACTGGACGTGTAAGATAGCCAGAGTGGCCAAACGGATTGTCAGATTAGCGGTCGACCGTGGATTTGTCCCCTCATTGGGAATTTGAGTGAAACTTGTACGGCGCCGATCATGGTCGTAGACTTGAGCTTTTCAGTATCGCGTATCTCTTTGAGGCTAGGTGGATGAACGATGATGGTTGGATTTTCTTCAAGTGCTTGACAGACGCAGAACGACGATGTTGATCAGTGATTGCGTAATGGGAAGCGTTGGGTTCCGCGGCTGATGGCAGATCGCGCTGCCAGATAGAAATCACCTGATAGTGATGGTAGTGGGCGAGACGACGAACGAGGAAGGCGCGGAGCCGCAGTCTATACAAGCTTACTTCAACGTCACTTCATCGCCGCCCATACTCTGGTCCTTACCAGCTTGACCTCTCACGCAGTACTAGAACCAAAGTTAGAGTGATGAGTTTATGACTATTCCACTCTATTATACATGCTCCATGTGGCTGCGGCGTACTCGCGCCATAATGTGATCCCATTTCCCTATCAAACGCCTGTTCGCCCGCTTGTGTCGCCACAATCCGTTTCGTCTCATCGTAAATCATCCAAACGCCTCCAGTAAAGCGACGACGCCGCACATCTAGGCAAGGTCGTTTGCAGAAGCGGGCTTGCGAGCAACGCCGTTGCTCTCGCCAGCCCTCTTGTCTTTGCCCTTTCCACTACTGCCTGCGCTCGCAGCGCCGTCCTCGTCGTACAAATTGTTGGCCTCGATGTATTGTACCACGGGCTCGGGGACGAGATAGCGAATTGACATATCTCTGCGGCGGAAGAGGCGGATCTTGGTGGACGAGATGTCGTTCTGTACGAGCTGCTGGATGACCCAGATGTTGTCCTTCCACTGTTGTAATGAAGATAGAGCCTCATCGATGTCTGTGCCCATGCGCTGTACACGATGTCAGTGTTCAATCTTGGGCAAAAATGATATCTGGACAGCTTACCTCAACAATGAATGCTCCAAAGTTCTTCAAGATGTAGTCAATATCCTTCGGCGCCCAGACACCAGGCGTGCTCATTGTCTGGATCAGATCTGCACCAGCCAACAACGCGATTCTGCACTTCTTCCTTCCATTGGGTGTCTCGACACCATCCAACACGCCGTTAATCTCGTGCTCAAAGTGGTCCAGCACCTTGGCAGTCTCCAAATATTCTCCGTGAAGTGCCTCCCAAGGATCAACCGAGATCCAGCTGCTCTGTCCGACCGCAGACGAGCACATGTTGATTCTGTGTTCCGCCTTGACCAGACCCGTCTTCTTGTATGCGTCACCGACACAGGAGAGGTATGCGCCGACGACCTCGAAGTTGGAATTGAAACGCGCGTAATCGGCGGCCATTTCGAACATGCGCAGGTGCAGAAATGTGATTGGCGAGAAGGAGCCGCAAGCAATCAGGACCAGAGGCGTGCGTTCGCTATCTTCGATTCTGCGCCTGAGGCGGCTTGTTGGGAATTCGTACTCATCCATGGTCATATCGCCGCGGACGTCGTCGGACATGGTTGTGGAGATTGGTTGAGGTTTTGGATTTAAAGGTAGAAGATTTCGCAGAACAGGTCTATCGGAGTAGTGATGCCTGGAAAGTGCTGAAACGTGGCCTTGTGCCGTCAATGCAGGCAAACAAGATGTGAATGTCCGCCTGAAAGGATGCGACGTGCGACAGGGCTGCGCAAGGCGTGCGACCGCGGGTATCGGGCGGAGAGGCAGGGTGGCGGTTGTGGTGGGCTGTGTTGGCGGGCAGTCGAGCTTTTGGGGGCGGTTGTGAGACTGGTTACGAAACTGCAGGTGGGCAGATGTGTGAGCGAGGTAGTCGGATATTACAAACAAACCCCTGCAGGACGGCGGATGTCACGGGCGGATGTTGCTTTTGGGATGCAGAGCGGAGTCAGAGAGGGTCTTTGGCTTTCGTGCTTGGTGTGCCGCGGGGGCGAGCGATAAGAAGATCACGTGAGCAGGTGGACCATTATGGTGGCTGCCAACGTGAAAGGATGCGCATTCAAAGGCCGACAATGCCCAGGGCCAAGTGATATTTTCTTCACTCCTACACGAGCAACACCTTTTTTTTTTGTCGGGTATACAGCAGCTATGAGACGTGCATGGGATATTGGTAATGGCGCCGCAGGAACGATCGAGTGCGGGGCTGCTCTGCTCTGCTCTCGCTCTCCACGTCATTGTGCTTCTGAAGAGTGGCAGGTGTGCCTCGGGCGATGCGATGGACAAAAGACGCCCAATGCCACTTTTTGTGAGATCAAATCCTCACTGACGAGCTCATGTTCAAATCCGCCACAGCAGCAACACATCGTCTTGCCACCCTTTCGACACAGCTAGCAAGCCCCCGAACCTTCACAACCTCTCCCATCATCGCCGCCAAGATGACCGACCCGTCAAAGTACAAGTTCAACCACTCCATGCTGCGAGTCAAGGACCCGAAAGCTAGTTTGGCCTTCTACAAGCACCTTGGCATGTCCGTGGTCGAGGAGAAGAAGTTCCCCGACAACAAATTCGACCTCTACTTCCTCGCCTACGACTCGCCCAAGGCTGCCTCGCACGGCAACCACTGGAGCGACCGCGAGGGCATCATCGAGCTCACCCACAATTACGGCACCGAGGATGACCCCAACTACAAGGTCGCCAACGGCAACAAGGAGCCCGGCAAAGGCTTCGGCCACGTGTGCGTCAGCGTCGACAACATCCAGGCCGCGTGCAAGCGCATCGCGGACGCGGGCTACAAGTTCCAGAAGAGGCTTGAGGACGGCAGGATGAGGAGTATTGCGTTTGCGCTGGACCCAGACGAGTACTGGGTGGAAATCATTGCACAGAACCCGGTCAGCGAGACGGAGAATGTGACTACGACTGACGTGGGCACCTACCGCATGAACCACACCATGATCCGCGTCAAGGACAAGGACGTCTCGGTCAAGTTCTACGAGGAGGTTATGGGAATGAACCTCAAGCGCGTGTCTGAGAACAAGGATGCTCAGTTCAACTTGTACTTCCTTGGCTATGGCGCACCCGCTCCTGAGCAGAGCGCCAACGGCGTGAACCCGGTTGCCGACCGCGAGGGTCTGCTGGAGCTGACCTGGAACTACGGCACCGAGAAGGAGGAGGGTCAGGTCTACCACAACGGCAACACTGAGCCTCAAGGCTTCGGCCACATTTGCGTCTCTGTTGACAACCTTGACGCGGCTTGCAAGAGGTTCGAAGAGAAGGGTGTGCAGTGGAAGAAGAGGTTGACAGACGGCAGGATGAAGAACGTTGCGTTCGTCCTTGGTGAGTTGAGCCTTACATATTTTGATATTAGTCCGCGTATACTAATTGTCCTTCATAGACCCCGACAACTACTGGATTGAAGTGATCCAGAACGAGGCGCATGGCAAGCCCCCTGGCGACTACTAGGAAGTGAATATGTACATGTATCCCTTATAGCCAAAGTAATATTACTACTATGGACACATGACCAACTTTCTCCATCAACAATGAGTGGTAATATTCTTACGCCTACCAATACTAACGAACATGACTTCGGACTTCGAACTCGCTACATAGAATGCAATTTGTTCATAATTTCATCTCGATACAGCAACAAACCTCATCCGTGCCGATTGCAGCCGCTCACAAGAACGCAGCAAGTCCAAGAGAAGCCACGGTCAAAACTGCAGCCAGAACGCTCGCTCCAAACCCTGCATTGGCACCACCATCGAACGGCGCGGACTGATCGCTTGTACCGTTCGTGCCATTCTCTCCACCACTCCTGAACGCAGCTTGTTTGGTGACGACAGGGTATTGATAGCTTCCATCAAGCAACGCCTCCTCGGCTCCGTACCATCTCAGCAATGCACTCATGTTTCCACCTCCGGGCGGGCCTGGCAGCCAATTGCTGGTCCAGTTTGCCGGCGGTGCCACGTCAGCTGGCTGTATCAAGATTTGGAACACGCCGTCTTCGGTGCCGTCGTCACCGTACACTCGAGAGCCGGACGGGTAGGTGATGTTGCTTCTGTCGCCAAGGGCATACACATTTTGCGGCGTGTCGATGAAGTAGTCGTCCGCGCCATACGCAGTGAGACTCCAGAACCCTGCGGTCTTGAGCGGCGGCTTGCCGGAGAAAGTGTAGATGTAGCTCTCGTCGGGGCCCAGGTTCAGGTTCGGAGCTCCCGCGAGGGCAGTCTGCTCGCCGGATGAGTTGCTCCAGCTGGGATAGACAGCGTTTGGGGCTTTGAGCATGAGATAGCCTGAAGAGGCGATTGCAGCGCGAATCCCGTAGTTTGTGCCAAAGTCGCCTGTCTTGTTGGTCTGCAGTGTTGTCCAGCCGTTGTTCAGGGTGGTCAGGGCGGAGCTAGTGTCAGCTGCTGCTGTCCTCAAAGCTGATATGTTGGCGGCAGAAAGGTCAGCGTCAGTCGCTCCGTATGTGCCACTGGTGATGCCCGCCTCTGCGAGAGTCGCGTCGACACGATCGGCATCCTCAGCGACTACCGGTGGGTTCGACGGAGCGAACTGAGCGAGGAGATTCAGAGCATGCTCTGCCGGCGTGGAGTTGCCCAGGTTCCAGTTGAGCATGCTGAGAGAGGTGCCTCGCAGTGACCGGTTCTCTTTCGGCACGCCCTCGACCTTGGTAGCATCTTGGTGAGCATGAACGGTATCAAGATTTGTGGCGTTGACCAGCCAGCGTATGAGCAGGAGGCCGTGTAGACTAGGCGAGTTGATGTAGTTCACGGTATTTCCAGAGATGTCTTTCGCAGCCTCTACGCCGTAATCTGCTCGGTTACGAAGTCGGTACTCTCCTGCACTAGCGCTGTTGCCTGTGCCGATATTGGCCCAGTTGTCACCATACGGATCATAGAAGGAGAACAGACAGAACGTGCCGTCCGGGATTTCCGGTACAGTGATAGCGACATCATCCTGACTGAGGTCGTAGATCACATTGCCGTATATCGTGTCAGCATTAGGCTTCACGACCTGCCTGGCGGTTGCGTTCGAGAGGGCACGGGCGTAGGCGAGTTCGTTCACGCCGAATTGTTGCACACGCTCTGCACTCGCTTTCTGGAAAGCAAGGAGCGGATAGCCGTAGAGGAGAGCGAATTCTGTAGCATCTTGCGACGAGGTGTTCTGAGCTGACGTGGTGGTAGTGGCGTACAACAGCACGGCAGCCCAAGAGGCCAGTAGTGAGCGCATTTTCTTGTTAGAGAGTACCAGGGGTGCTCAGTGTCGTGGAGTATTATTGTAGAAGAAAGATACAGCCATACTACGAAGTCTCATGCTGGTCTCGTGCGTTGCCTATACCAAGACGTGTAGTCCGGGTTACGTGACAAGCTATAATACGAGGTAGTAATGCCGATCGCCCCTGAAAAGGCAGGTGCGCTTAAACACGACTTGAGACATAACAGTCCCTGCTTCAGCGCCAAGCGTAACGCTCTTGTTTGTGTCATGTAGTACTACATGTACTATTGGTCAGGCACATAGAGCGAATAGGATGATATAGGATTGTTAGCGCTGAAACACGTAGCCCGAGATCATGGAGCTACTGTCATGTTTTATTTATAGATGTCAAACGAGGATGGACGAAAACCTGGCTGGACGACTAATGTACGTAAGGTATCAGGAACTTCAAGCAAATATAGTTACATAAATGAAAGCTTCAGGTTCATTCAGTTCAGTGTATCGAATATTTGTTCCGTATCTTGGTAGCTATGTCTGGGTAATGATGTTAAAGCAATGATGCTGTCCCAGGCTGCGCGAGTGAGCTTTGAAGCCCTCTCGACCTCGCAGCCCATGCAGGGGAACTCGCATTACATCGTATCAGAGAACCCACCAACCCCAAGTCTTAACACCATGTTCCGTGATCTTGTTAATATTCCTCTCCATTTTGTTGGCCAAGCCAGTCACGAACATTCCCAGAAACCATAGTTGTAGCATCGCAAGCCCGTGATGATCCCGAAGCCTAAGCTTGTCATCAAATATCTGCCGTTTGATGTGCTTGGTCGAATGTTCTCAAACAGCACTCTGGAGAGACTCATGAATTGCAAGGACACGGCTCGAGATCCAACCCAGGATCACGAAAAAGATCTCGAGAAGGGCAACGCAATGTGCCGGCTCAAACAGAGAGATATTTCCGTTTTCCCAGCGTTGCCAGTATGCGGTCGGCGTCTCGACTGCCACAAAGTAGATGGCGATACCAGCCACATTCAAGATCAGGATAGCGCCTTTCCAGTCGACGCACTGCTGCGTAGCACTCACAACACTGGACAGCAAATTGTCTGCCGCGCGGTGAACATGCTGGGCAAGCTCCTTGAGGTTGTTGAATGTGATCTTGAGCAATTTGAGGGTGATTGCAGTCGCAAGTGCCAGAATGGGCCAGCCTCCAAGGCATAAAAAGAGAAGGAGTGTTCCGGCCACGATGAAGCGACTGCAGTACCAAGCTGCGGCTGACAGACTACCAGGGAGCCCTTTCAAGATTGCAATGAAGGCTGAGACGTGGTGCGTGTATGCCAAAACCTCAGAGTCCAAAGCTGCTAAGGATTCCCTGGTGCCGTTGATGGCGGCGTTGATGGCGGAACTTAGCTCCACATGGTCCTCCCGTAACTGTTGCGCGTTGCTGGCCACGTCGCCGAGAAGTCCATTGACCGTTGTAGCCTCTTCGCCAAGGTTAACTAGTTGAAGTTGAAGTTGCTGTGCGGATTGAACCACCTCTCGTAACCCGACAGCAGTCTCTTGTCCAGTGTTGGCCGTGTTGAAGAGAATTTGTTGAACCTGCTGTGACAAAGCCTCTAGCTGGAACTGCATGTGCACACTACTGTCCTCAACGGCTCCCGCATGAGCGAGCGCGACGTCTTTGTTGTGCTGTAGGGCAGTGTTCCATGTCGACAGCATCCTTTCAATCATGTCGTTGCCTTTCACCTCAAGATCATCGATCGCCGCAATGGATCGGGCAATGCGGACTTGGAAGTTGACCTCGGCGTTCTCCACTGCAGCTTGCATCGCAACCAGGGCGTCGCTTGACATCTGCTGGTACGCCCCGTGGTTCTTCAGAGTGTCGTGAGTAAGTTTGAGGAGCTGGGTGGTAAGAAACTGGATTGCTTCCTCTTGCTGATGCAAGATCTCGTTGTGGGAGCGGAGAGCGTCGCCTTGAAGCACCAGATTCTCGAACAAGGCTCCAGCCCTCTGCAACATCTCATCTCTCTCGATGTCGCCACGCACAGCAGGGCACCACTGGTTGGCGCTCTGTTTGGCGTTAGAGTAACTTGACCAGGTCTGAGGACTCTTCATCAGGGCAGCCACACAGCGGTCGCGATCACGCCTTGTAGCCTTGTCGTAGTCCGGGTAGCGAGGGATAGGCTTCTCGTGGACGTAGCCGAACCACCCCTTCTTCTTGGTGTTCGATTTGGTTGGAACGAAAGATGCACACTCAGAAGGAACGAGGGATTGATCGTCGGAGTCGGAGAGCTCGCAGATTGCGAGGCGGGTGGCGAACAGACTCTTCTCCTCATCAAGTGCTTTCTCGGTCGTGTCCGGAGCCTCGCCGTCACCCTTGAAAGTAGCACATGTGTAGATGAGCGCCGAAGAAGCCATTTTGTTGCAAGAGGGGGCGGTCTCAAGCTCCTTGAACTTTCGAATTGCAGTCTGCAGGGTCGAGTCGACCTTTGAGTCCGGGCCAAGGAAACGGTCGTAGTTCAAACCATTGTGGAATGTGGAGTCGGTAGAGTTCATGAGTTCTGGAAATATTGTTAGCTTGTCGTTTGAAAAGTGCCATTGGAATACTATACCGTTGACGACAACGTCGCTGTTAGCGAAGACCTGCACCACCAAGGCCAGGGCAAAGCCCACGAGCAATGCCACACGCACCATTGTGACACCGTCTCAGAAGAAAGGGAGGGGGTTTGTTTGAGCTGTCAGTGTATGAGAAGATGTTAGCGACGTTGTACCAGACCAGTCAAGTGTTGCTCGCAGTATGTCAGGGCTTGGCAGAATGGCATGTATGTTACGAGGTCACGCTCGTGTTGGAAGGGGGCGACGGTTTATATGTTTGCTCGTGAGACCACTCGCAAGGCAGTCTTGCACGCGAACACTGTGAACACGAGAGTGCACGTGTAGATCAAACGACGTTCAAAGATCTGTACGGCTCACTTGCACCATTGATACCAGTATGGCCGTCTAAATTTGGCGCACGTGAATGTCGATCAAGAAGCGGTGAAGCAGATGGCTCTCAGCATGTGGGATGCGCATCTTTTTGTCGTGTGAATGTCGAGTCTGTCAGGCAGAAGAAGACGAAGGCGGAGATGTGAGGTGTGGTTGAAGTTCGCGCGTAGGCGTGAAGTTGGGTGCGGAAGGAAACCCGCTGGAAGTCGGGGATCTCGAAGCGGAGGTGCATTTGGACTTTTGAAACTCACATGCGATTGCAATTGCAATTGACAATTGCAAACGCCGTCACCGCCTTCGACTCTCAGGCGCCAATTCAAACGATCACCTTCGCTTCACTGCAACAGTCAGGCGTCAGCATGTTCGCCTCTGGACCCTCCACCACCGCTGCGAGGCAATGCGTCCGCTCCTTTTCCACCACCAGACTTTGCCGCTCGAAGATTGGCAGCGCGCCGCTCTCATTACCTCAGGAGGTCAAATTCAGCATTCTCCCTCAGACCGTGGCCAAGACAGGACGGGGCGTCAGCAGAGATGGACAGGGCAGCATGGTTGAGATCTCAGGACCTTTGGGCACGATGAAGATGAACATTCCCGCATACATGAGCATTGAAGCGAATGAGGAGAGCAGGACGCGGACACTGAGCATTCAGGACGCCAATGACAGGAAGCAAAGGGAGATGTGGGGTGAGTGCGGTTTTGGCACATGATGCGCGCGCTGCGCAAAGAAACAAGCGGTGTGCTAACAGACCTCAAAAGGAACCGTCAGAGCATACCTCGCAAATCACATTCTCGGAGTGAGTGAAGGCCACGCAGCCATTCTGAGGCTCGTGGGTGTCGGTTACCGTGCGACAGTCGAGAAGACCGCCGTCACTAAGAGCCCAGAATACGAGGGCCAGCAGTTCGTGTCATTGAAGGTCGGATACTCACATCCCATTGAGTTGGGCATTCCCAAGGGCGTGAAAGCAAGCACACCTCAACCCACAAGATTACTGCTGGAGGGTCCTGAAAAGGAGGTCCTCATGCAGTTCGCTGCGGAGATCAGGGAATGGAGACGACCGGAGCCGTACAAGGGCAAGGGCATCTTCGTGAACGGAGAGACGATCAAGCTCAAGGCGAAGAAGATCAAATAGTGGTTTGCATTGGCGGCGATGTATTATACTTGTACAATTTGCTCAAAGCATATGGGCGCTATACCGGAGGACTCGAGCGGATCAATGGAATACCCAGCATTTTATCTACTTCCTTTTCCAGACCTTGCTCTCCTCTATTGGCATGACAACAGGGACATTGGACTTCATGCCCACAATGAATGGTTTCCAAAAGAGACCGCAGCATGTGATCTTCGCCGCCATCTCAGCCGAAGGTGTCATGCTTCAAGACCGATTCAAGGCAGTATTTGACAATCTGGACCGTGATAACGAGTGCCATATTGTTGCACTATGCAAAGCTATATCACGTGATCGAGACCTCAGTTGTTGCACGCACAGCCGTTGAAGATCACGGAATCACGCCTCCGGCCCTAAACACATTGGATGGACGATCGAGCACGTTTGCGACCCGTTGTGCGCAAGTTTGCGATAATTGAGAGTACCATATAAGACGTGATATCGCGTTCCTTCGAAGTTTTGATCACCTCACGACACACCAGTCTTTGGACAGCAGCGTCAAGCCGCTGCAATGCCCCTGTCGACAGCGACGAGGAGAATTTTCGATTCAAACGAGGCCTTCGACACATGCATCCCAAGATGCCATATCACCAAAACTGAGAAGTGAAACCCCCGAATTGTTTGAACCCCAAACATAGTCTTATTAATGGTAACCGCTCCAATGCTATAGAAAAAAGGACAATGCATCATTAAAGTCCGTCACACCGTAAAATAGCCAGGGTCGGCTTGCTGTCAACAGCCAACTCGCCCGGCGCTCGTTATCGAGAGGAGAAGAGAAAAGTGAAAAGATCAAGAAGCCGAAGCATTCTCATGACGAGTCGCGCGCTCAAGCGCTCGGCGCGTTTTCATCAGCGCCCTCAGGGACGCCTCTGCCGCAAGCATCGAAGCCCCTGGCCATGCCGTAGATGCCTTCCTGCCTGCCGCACTGCAGGTCGCGCTTCTCGTCAAGCGGCTGGTCGTTCATGTAGCATTGGAAGTAAGGGGTCGATCCGCCGTAGTCGCTGAACATCTGCTGCACGTAGAGGAACTTGCACGACGGCTCTTGCGAGCAGATGTCCTGGCAGGCCTTGTCGGCGTCGCAGTCTTCGGTGATTTTGTTATCGAGGGCTTCAGCTCTGCCGGCGTACATGTTTGAGCAGCCGGCTTTGGGGCCGAAGTTGGGGGCGTAGGTGGGAGCGGCGAGCGAAACGGTCTTGGTTTCGGTGACGGTCTTGACGCTGCTGACTGGAATGGTCACGTCAGGGAGGCAGGTCGTTTCGGTGACAGTTGCTCTGTCGATGAATTCTGCGGTAGTGGTGGGTGCGAGGCCAACGAAAGAGGTTGTGGTGGCGGCGATGTAACTCGTGACGTAGACAGTGGAGATCTCGGTGGGAGCAGCGATGTTCAAGCACGAGCAAGCGCTTGCGAGGGTTGCGTTGTTGAAAGAGGAAAGCATATCAAGTCCGCCGGCAATGCAAGCAGAGTTTGCGGCTTGACGCTTCTGACGCTGGCCAGTCGCGCTGGCACTGGGCATAGTGTATGTCGTAATAGTCGATGTGACGCATGTTGTAGAGATCGCAGGGACGTATGAGGTCGCTTCCGCAGGTCTATGGTCTTGTCAGTCGTGTCAAATGCAAGCTAGCTGAACGAAACCTACAGGGTTACGGTCGTCGTCCAGGTCTCTCTGACGTTTGTAGAGCTGACGGTGACTTGAGTCTCGACCTTGGGTTTCGCACTTGGTGCATCAGTGACTTCGGCGAGGACGGAGGTGGTGCTGGTGACGACGGATTTCACGGCCGGAACTCGAGATGAGCACTCGCTGGCAGCAGCAGTGTTCGATGCCAGACATCCTAGTCCGCGGAAAGGCGATGCTTCACAGGCGTTGACGTTGACGTTGACGTTTGCGCTGGCACTCGCACTGGCAGCAGAACTGGCACTTGCTCCAACAGCAAATTCGAAAGATTGAGCAGAGACAGATGAAAGAGCGAATGCGCCGAGGGCGAGGATAGTCTGGGCCAGCATTGCTCCCGGGTAAGTTGAGGGATACAAGAGATGTCCAGGTAGTCAGTATGTCGATATGAAAAGTAGTGGTCCTGCCGATGTGAGTTGACGTGCCCAGCGCCTATAGTTCAGTGAAAAGAATGAAATTGCCTAAGGAGGCAGGGTGTATGGGCTAGTGAGAAGGATAGTGAGTAGAGAAGGCGAGCAGGTCGATCAGGAAGAGGCAGGCTGGCTGGAGGGTCTCATATCAACGAGCCCGGGGTTTGCGACGAACGTTGTGACGACGACCGCAGGATTAACCCAAGATAGCTCACCCGGGTTTGACGATGGCTGAGGCTAGGAGGTTACCAGCTATCCGTTAGTCTTCGGGATGCCCTCGCACGCGGCCCAGACGGCCAGGCCATTCCTCGAACTGGCACGAGCCCATAGAGAGATTGAGAGGTGCAAAGGGAGGCCGATCGTGGTCATCTGTGCTGAGTGGCTGAAACGCCGGAGGAGGCTACCTCTACCGTTGGCAACTCACCTTAGCCTGTTTACCCCAGTAAGCATTTTTGGTATATGAATGAAGAAGATAGACGGCCACGAGAATGCATGCCACGGGTCAGATGTGGGTACAGCATGCTTGTCTCCCGTCCGGATGTGCAATGAGGCTCGTGTAGAGAGACAGGCAACGATGATGGGCGTTGCCGTGACGAGGAAGCCAACGCCCACGCCAGGCGACCACGTGAAACATCCAGAGCGCTTGGAAGTTGGAAGGCAAGACGCTGGCGAGGCCATCACCGCCATGGTCGCTGGGAGGTCGTGAGAGTGGGCGTCTACAGTGTGCTATGTGCGGCGCACGATCCGATCAGGGGGCGGCTCGGATGTGCAGGCTTCTCCAGATCTTCAGCCAGCCCAGTTCCGCTTAACCGTACCAGGCCATCTTTCTTATTTAGTTTTCATGCGTAGTGGCAGTACTTTCATGGAGAGTATTTGCACTTCCATCCGTCCTTCAGAGCATGCCGCTCGGTGTGCGGCTCTCCAACGTTATTGCAGTCTTCACCGTTTATTTTCCAACGCCATCGGGATTGCAAGCAATCTTGTCTCAGACGCCGGCCTCCCCAGCAGCGTTGAATATAAGCGTCAAACAAGCGGTCCACCAATGAGAAGCCTTGTGTGCCTGAATCGAGGCTGGTCAACAGAGCAGAGGCGGGTTCCAAGGGTTCATCACCAATGTGCTAGTCAAGGTTCAGGCCACTGTTAATCGTCATTACACAGCAGTAGTATGCCACTTCTTATGGCCAGATGCCATGTCTGACTGTACCGCAGTGCAACGCGTGGCGCAGGTTGGGCCATGACTGCATGATCATGGCGAGATCGTACGCTTTTATTGCATAGTGCTCGGGTTCTCATGCTGTGTGACAGTCGACACATGGCCAGCCTGCACCCGCCGTATAGGCGCGCTGCATGTTACAACCAATGAGAGACACTGTCTGACGCGCACAGCGATGCGATCAGGCCATATTCAGTCCTCGCTCTTGCGAACTTCTCGCATCACAGCCATGGAAGGGAGGAGTGGCTTTTCAAAGACATCTTCATGTTTACGATCACTTTGATCCTCTCCGTTGTTCAACATCTGCAGAGTGAGACTTCAGGGGCCAGAGCGGTTGTCGTTGAAGATCGACAGTAGTTCTTGTCACCTCGTATCTGTCACTGGAGCCTGGCTGCAAGTCTTAGTCTTCCGATACCAATATGGCACGCCGTACCTCGGATAATGCCGTCCGACGAAACTCGACAGTGCTTATTCTATTCATGGGCGCTTGGGGCTTTCTTGACCTTAAACAAACGCAAGCTTTACCGTTAGGCTTCATAGGCTTCATCACATCTCGAGCTTCGTGACTCTACGCATCTCATTGCTTGGTCTGGCCAAGCCTCAATATTATACGATCGCCTCCAACTCCTCCAACTTAGAGGACCATGACTCAAATCACCACCTTTGCTGGGAGCGGAATGTAACGGATCAAAGATCAATTTGGCATGTTGTCGTCAGAAAACGGACATCGAAAGCCAAAATGTATCTGTTGGCGCTGGGGGCATAGGCACTCGCACCTCTGCTGGCAAGTTTCAGGTACCCGTATATTGGCTGATCTTCATTTCATTTTGCGGAGGAGGCCGACCCTACTTAAGCAAGCAGATAGGTATAGCTGATGCTAGATCCACAGCGAGATGGCGAAGCATCTCCAATGATAAGGTTGCATAGACTTGTGTTTTCATACTGAAACCGACGATGACCATACACGTAAGCTTCAACCTCCAACCTTCAATAACAAAACGAGCCAGGATCTTCGCATCAAAAAATAACACTTCCTACTGACCAACAAACCTCCGGACGAGCGGACCTGGTCGAGAAAATCCCAGCTCAAAGCCATTTCTGCGAGCAGTGCGAGCAGACACTGTACTCAATGAAGCGCACACACTTGTGAAGAAGTGACTTGGCCAAGCACACTGTTCAAAAACTCCGGCACGACATCTCCACACCAACACTTTGTAATCATACTGGTGGTGTTCGTGCAAATGTTGCATCTCCTGTGCAACTCGGTCTGCATGTTGAACGGGTTGTCCAGCTGCTGCTGGCAACTGACGATCGACCGCCTCCTAGTCCTCATCCTCCTCATCATCATCCTCGACCCCAAGATGTTCGTTGCGCCACTGGGGATAATCGCAAGTCTTCCAGTCTGCTCCACACGCGTAGCAGAACTCATGACGGCAAGCACATCTGCGAACAATTAGCGACCGTACGAATGGCTCCTGACAGACATACTTACATCATATGATAGCATCCGAAGGTAAGGTCGATGACACGCCTGCATTTGCCGCACCTCTTCCAGCCGCGATCAGAAGCGAGAGTCAGTGTCTGATCCAGAGCTTCGTCAGCAGGACAGTCACCGTCGTGGTGCGCGGTCTCCTTGCACATGGTGCAGGTAGTCTTTTTGCATGCTGGACAGGTGGCGACGTCGTTCGCGATATTCTCAGCTCCGATGAACACGAAGCACTTGGCATCGAAACAGTAGATGCGTTGGCCAATAGGCTTGTCGAGCTCTTCCTGCTTTTTCTCGAAGGATGTGGCAAGCTCTCCATTGATTTTTGTTTTGACCTCGTCCCAGGGCATCCCGCGTTGGCAGTATCTCGGAGGGTACAGCGTCTCGTCCGTCATGCACGCTTCGTGGAGGAACTCAAGACATGGGACGCAGTAGTGGTGCCCGCAAGGCGCTTTCCAGACTTGCTCGGCCGAGAAGTGGTCATCGCACGAGGCGCACTGGATGTTCGTGGGTCCGCCAGCAGCCGCAACTGCACTGGCTTCGGCGAGCTGAGTCTCTTCGCTCTCATAGCGGCGAACGGCGTGATACTGGAGCAACTCTTCGTTAAAGGCTTGGCCAACGGCAGCGATGTCTGATGCTGCCGAGTCGTCGTCGTCGTCGTCTCCGAACAGGATGTCAGCGAGGTCCATTAGTTGCAAAGCCATAACGGTTTCAAGTGTCGCATCATCGAGCTCGTCGAGTGCCGCTCGTGTTACTGACATGGTATGTGTCCGTGTTGGGATGTAGGAACTTGGACGAATGGTTGTTGTGGCTTAGGTGTTGTTCGAGGCGACTTTGTTGTCCTGTCTGAATATTGTCTGAAGGTCATAGCAGAGCGGGAGGTTTTTGTTTGTGGAAGCTTTCGGCTGACACTCAGTACAGAGACAACATAACCGTAAGTGAAGGACATTGCACTTGCAGAATTCAATTTTGGTTCGACAGTGACTTACTGGAGAACCAAGATGAACTTTTGCTGGTCTGAACCTAGATGAGCACTGGTAACATCGATGTATAATGGAACCTTCACAGTTCATTATGAGCTGTAGCTGTGCTTACGAAGAACAAGAAAGTTCGCAATGGTACTCATGTCGGATAGTTGCAGCTGCAGCCCCGATCAACAATAGTACTGAGACCCCGGTTACGATTCATAAGCTGCACAAACTCTCCGCTAATTTCCAGAAGACGTGTCCAGTCGCATACCATCGCATCCAAGCCCAAAGTCATACAAAGAGCTCTGACACGCCACAAAAGCGAGCTTCTCGCAAGCAGGGCGCGTAGCGATTGCAGTATCAGCAGCGATGAGACAGGCGCCGATGAAAGCTGAACACGCTGGATCCCGAGCAATAAGTCCTGTCTTGATCATCCGGCTACTCTTTTGTACCCTCGAAGTCGCTTATCAGTCCCCACAAAACGAGGTCATGCACTTCACTCCGTGGCATGATCTGCTGGCAATGCACCTGGGCGGGTAGATGATCTCATCCTGCAAAGATAGCCGCGGAGAGCTGCTCAAGACAATCGAGGCAGTAACCGTGTTGACATGATGCCTGCAGTCTATTCTCCAGTGATATCTTGTCGTCGCATTAGACCGCCATGGGAAAAGGAATCAGTATGCATATTCTCTCGACGCCATCCGGAGCGAGTATTTTGTGACACCACGATTGCCCTCAATTTGAGCCACACTATGATGCATCTGAAACCTGTATGCTAGAAGTTGAAATGAGATCATACGGCAACTTGCTCGGGTTGGATGGCTACTTGCATAATGGTTCAGACACCCTGTTTCAAACCCGCGCCTCTGGGACCTTCGTTTGTCTTGCGCGCTCGTGACCTCCTTCCAACCGGTATAGAATCTCCTTTACACGCTCAACTCATCCACTCTTCAACCAAAATAAATGGGTTCGACGCACTCTTTTCCGAACACTGATACGCAGGGCGGTTCGAACACTGATACGCAGGGCGGTTCGAACACTTATCGACAAGGACCAACATCGGCCAGAACACCACCTCGTCCAGTCCCCAACATGGACGATGCTACGATTCGCCTTATCGTCGCCTTAGAGCTTCAAGAGGCGCGATCACTGAAATACGAATCCAACGGCACTTCTGACTCCGCGATGGCACGCCGCATCGCCATTGACCAACTGCTCTCGTGCCGGACTATCAACCAAATCGATGAGATGACAGACGCCGAACTTGTTCGTGCCATGGCTCCAACGCCGGCGGCAAACGATACCTGCATCTGTTGCGAAGACCCGCTCGAAGCGAACAGGGCCTGGCTGACGCCCTGCAAGCATTGGTACTGTTCCGAGTGCCTCGAAACGCTGATTCAAGCCTGCATGAACGACGAGACGCTATACCCTCCTCACTGCTGCGTCGTCCTGCCCTGGCAAGAGATGGAAGTTTTGCTGCCGGAAAACCTGGTGACCAGCTTCAAGCAGAGAAAGATAGAATTCGACACTCCAGCGAGTGAGCGCTTGTATTGCGCTCAGCCAGCGTGCTCGCACTTCCTCGGCAGAACAGCGACTCCTGCCCGAAGCGTGGTGTGCTCACTGTGCAACTTTAACACATGCACCACGTGCAGAGCCGCATCTCACGCCGGACCCTGCCCCGTCGAGCCGAGTGAGGCGGAACAGCAGACCCTCCAGCTAGCCAACGAGCAAGGCTGGCAAAGCTGTCAGCGATGCAAGCAGATTGTCGACTTGATTCCTGGCGGCTGCAACCACATGACCTGCCGATGCGGGCACCAGTTCTGCTACGTCTGTGGCCAGCGTTGGAAGACGTGCCGCTGTCAAATTCTGCACATGGGAAATGCAGGCGACGGCATACAACAAGACGTGCTCGCTGCACAGGAGAGGTACATGGAGGCGCTCCGTGGGGTTGTGGAACGCTTGGGACAGCTTCGTGAAGCTGAAAGAGTGCTCGTACAGGCGGAGAGGGATTTGTTGGAAGCTGTTGCAGCTAGGTGAGCGCAAAAGAGGGAATGCGTTTGGAAAGATAAAGACGCCATTGGATGTTGCAGCTAGCGCACCGTTGAAGTACGAACGGCCCGGAATAGAGTAATTAGCATTACCATTGTGTCTCCTTGGCTCTGATTTGCAGTCGACTTTAGTACAAGAATTCTTGTCGATGCGGTGTTTCGTTTCGAATCGATAGCGATCTTTAACCCAAATACGTTCAACGAGCTCCAAAAGTCCAGTCATCGAATTCGTCGTCATCCTCGTCTTCATCTCCATCGTCCATCTCGCCATGGATGTCAGGTTTATGCTCAGGTTGAACCGGACGCACAATTTGATCTGTACTTCCTCTTCCATCCCCAGCAACCACTGCCGCCTTTGCACCCTGTGTGGCCTGGTCCATCTTGCCTGCGCGCAGCATTTCCCTCTTCTCCCTCAGCTTCTTCACCCTGTTCTCTAGTGTCTGCATCTCTGCGAATTCCTCCTCCAACGCGCGCGCGGCTTCCTCTTTCTCCTCTTCCAATTCGATGTCGCGCCGACTGCGTTGCGCAGATTGTTCTTCTCGCGCTTGTGCAGCAATGTCTTCAGCAGTTTGCGCCGGCGCGGAGATTGTGTTGCTAACGACAGCAGCATTTGCCCTCGTTTCGCGCTCGAGAGCGGCGAGATCTGCTTCCAGCGCGTCCATTTCGGCCTGATGGTCATTTGCTGTTTGCTCTGGTGCTGGCGCAGGCGCAGACACGGCCTCTGCTGATGTTTGTGGTGCATGAGCAGCAGGTTTGACGTCGGACGCTTTTACTCGTTTCCTGTCCTCCGCGTCGCTTCCTTCTTCGTCCGCAGGACTGTCGGCCTTCCTCTTTTTGCCATTGTTGGTGTCTGCTTTGCGCGCAACCGCGGCATCCTGTTCTCGGCTAAGGCGCAAGGTGTGTCCGGTCGAATGTAAATGCGCGCCCCAAGCTGCTTCGGATTTGATTGGAATTTCGCAGAGGTTGCACAGAAGACTGCCAGTCGAGGTGTAAGAGGCGTGGGGATGTGCGACTCGACGCTCTTTACGTGCAGCGCGTAAAAGGGCGCGAGGGTCGTCTGCCATGTTGTAGTGTTCGATATTATCGGAGGTTACTGTTGTATTCAAGTGTGCTGATGCAGTAGCGCGACAAGGAAGACGCGAAGTGCTGTGAATTGATGTCACCAGCCCTGCAAGCTGCACCTCCGCAAGGCTGAGCTGAGCTGTGCTGACTAAGGAAGCAACCCGCCTCTTCACGCCTGCCTCGCGTTTCCTACTGACGCCTAGGCCATCGATCTGAAACCACCACCATGTTCTATCTGCAACATACCATCTAGAGTATATACTCTGGATTGGAAGCCGAGCATCTTTATCCGCGTAGAAGTATAGTAGAAACATTGTTCACAATGGCCTTGTAAGATCTGTTACAACAAATATACTACTCTTTAAAACCCTCTTAGCAATAGCTCGCATGCAATTGACACCGCCAGTGACTAAAACGGTCCCATATTCCCCCAAATTTAGCTGATTCAGCGGTACCGAGCCCATCTATTGGGTATCTCGCTATCATTCATTGAACTGCGTCATGCGTGGCATGAACAATGATGCTGGCGTACGGCACACTCTGGCCCCGGGCAGGGCGGGAAAGATCACTCACAAGATAATCAGTAGGAGGACCGAGCGGCGAAGTGGATTCATTTCAGCCGGACGTAGGTACAGGCTAGGTTGCTCGTTGCGTGTACTCCGAATAACTACCTAAGAAGAGCTCGCACAAAGTCCGTAGTTGTTGAAGTCGACGCAAACGCTCGCACTGACACCAATCGCCCTGCGGGCGATTTAGATTAGTGGCGTGAGTAAGGAGCGGTGTATGTGGTAGACGAGCCGCAGGGTCGTATCGCTATTGTCGCCACTATGAAGATGCTGGTATAATTCTGATTGCAGAAGACAGAAAAACAGATAAGACGCACCAAGTAGAACTGCCTAGATGTTCGCTCTGCTTCTACATATCAGGTTCCAATCCAGCATCGTCGATCGATATGCAGCATTCCTGCTGCTATAAGGTTGATTGAAGTTGTGTCAATTGATTACACGACAAAATCATAAATTCAAGCACGACTCTCAGGTTGCTCGTAGAGGTTATGAACGGCAAACATGGTAATTTTGACATGGAAGGGTTGTCGAATTGAGCATTCATAATTGGCTGGAAACAAAGTCACGAAGCATCGAGAAGGGCAGCCGATGTCACGCCGGAGATCGAGCAACAGCAACATGCCTTAGCTACAAGCAGAGGAAGGCAGCAAGCGAAACGCGCATCTAGAATCCCGAGCGTACCAGCTTTCAGTCGCTAGGTTATGAATGCTTGGCCAAACTAATGCCTGCAACACAGTACTTCAAGACTGCATACCTTGGGAAATTATGCACAAGATTGAATAGCACCCAGGCATATCAATGCTGCATTAGTGCAGACAAGGTGACAGCCACACTCCGGCCGGAGAATTGTTATATGGAAGCATACGTATGTCCCTGTTCCTGTCATCAACATGAGGCGATTGTGAGCGAAATACGGGCTCACCACGAACAGAAAAATCGCCTGGAGCCGCTCACTTCGCCTAGTTGCCGGAGACATTGATCGCAGGAATGGTGGTCGCAAGGCAGGTCTGTCACATTGCAATCTTCGTTCCAACACATCATATGGCGCCTTCGCTTATCTCGAGGTTGCGTGTGAGCTACTCGTGTCCGGTCAACTTCTTGGAAACGAGAGAGCCGGGGCATATGTTGCAGTGGACACTGAAGGCAACACCATGTGCAAGGACAGCGGTGGCTGGAAGTGGTGCAAGGAAAAGTAGGAAGTCCGGATAGCAAAATGTTTGAGATCCTGCATAACAAGTTTTTCCGACACTGCTAATATAGGGGAACACTGACCGTGCGTCAAGTTACGTGCCATTAGTCAGTGACATTGCGTCGCAGTGATGCATCTATAGTTACCAATGTCTGTTTCACAAAGTATTCGTTATCTTTCTGCCAAGAGCATAGTGATCCACTTCGGAATTGGTTTGCTCTCTTCCTGAGTAATTTCTCCTTTTACACTTTGCTAG
Source organism: Cladosporium sp. BSL10 (assembly GCA_001553865.1). Taxonomy (NCBI): domain Eukaryota; kingdom Fungi; phylum Ascomycota; class Dothideomycetes; order Cladosporiales; family Cladosporiaceae; genus Cladosporium; species Cladosporium sp. BSL10. The sequence continues at coordinate 186,748 of LJJI01000072.1, forward strand.
TTGTTAGACGCACGTCATTACACATGATTCAAGCGTTGCACAGCCATCCAAACCAAAAAGTTTCCTTGTCGATCCTCACCGGCCCGGGCAGGGGGTGAGAGTCGCTGCACAACTTTGGAGAAATTCCAGCCGAACCTACGGCAGATAAACAGGCAGTAGTCGATAACAAGAAGAACCGCACAAGAAGATCACACAAGGGAAGAGCGACGGAGAGCGCGCTGCGGCATGGCCAACCTCGAAGCCGAGTCCCCATCTTTCTTCTAGGTATTATTGCCACATGGACATGTACGACTACTGCATCGTGGTGGCAGTCCGTTGTAGGCCTGCGAGGCCGTTATGAGAGTGGTTCTCCAGTTGACGTTCGCCAATCTACAGTATGATGTGGATGATTATTCTTCCACTAGATACTCCGATACTGTGCTTTGGCCAATGCCAGCACACTTGTTGAGCTTACTCCATTATTATTGTAGTCTTCGGTAGCCTGCCTCCGAAAGACAAGGTAATTCATGCTTGCCCTAACTCGAAGGAGGATAAACATGCTTCCCGAAGTGTAGCCAAACACCTCCAAGCAACCCAAGCAACCCAAGAGGCTCGCGCTCCTTAAACTTCCACATGCTAAGTGGATCCCCGAAGTAACTACAGAGGACGCGAGTAAAGCATATCACTCAGCGTGTGCATTAAGGTGATACGCCATACCCATAGCTCCGCTCGGCAGTTACCTGTCTCGCTGCACGCCTAACAACAGTCCAAGAAATTGATACTGAACAGAAGAGTTGCGCTTGCGCGTCAAGCGGTGAAACACCGATGTAGACCTTTCGCAGCATATAAAACGGAGCCATCGTCCCCCTGAAGAAAAGTCTGGTAAACCACATTGACGTTCACAGCTTCGGGTCGTCGCCAAAGTTTTCCATCACCATGCATTTCCCTTCTTCTCTCGTTGCTCTCGGGCTTCTTGCAGCTCCAGGCGCTCTTGGACATCCCGGTCACGACATTCGCGAAGAAGCAGCTGAGCGCAGAGAGTTCTTGAAGCGCAGCCCCAACTCGGTTCGATCATGTATTCCGCAGCTCGAACGTCGCGGCTACCAAGCTGCAGCACTCGAACGCCGTCAGCAGATGGCCCATGAAGCTCGTGTCAAGAGAGGATTGGCTGACAGGCCGCTTGTGAGACGCGACTTCCATGAAAGCCTTGAAACCGACCACGAATCAACCTCCGATGTCACTCTCGGTTCGGACGAGCGACTCCTGTTCGCCGATAACTCCACCTGCCTTCTCCAGCCTGAAGTCACCCAGGGCCCCTACTACGTCGATGGCGAAATGATCCGCAGCGACATAAGCGAAGACCAAATTGGTGTCCCTCTCTACCTGGACATCCAGCTGGTTGACACTTCCACCTGTCTCCCTGTCCCAGCTGTATTCATGGACATCTGGCACTGTAACTCAACCGGAGTGTACAGTGGCGTCACTGCTAAGAGCAATGGAAACGGCAACGATACATCCAACCTCGAAGCGACTTTCCTCCGCGGTATTCAGCAGACCGATATCAACGGTGTTGCTCAGTTCCAGTCCATATTCCCGGGTCACTACACTGGACGTGCCACCCACATCCACGTGCTTGCGCACAACACCAACGACACCACTATCCGTACTAATGGCACTCTCTTGAGCGGCAACTTCACCGCCCACGCATCCCACTCTGGTCAGATCTTCTTTGACCAGGATCTCATCAGCCAAGTCGAAGCCACCGCTTCATACAAAGACAACCAACAGGTCCTCACCACCAACGCCGAAGACTATCTTTTCTTCGAGGAGGCAGCCGGCATGGACCCTGTTATGGAGTACGTCCTCCTCGGAGACGACATTACCGACGGCATCATGGCCTGGATTAGCATTGGTATTGATCCTACTACCGACAACGATGTCATCGCCGCAGCTGCCGTGTACTCGGACAGCGGTGAGATGAACCCAAACGCACCGCCTCGCTTGGGCTTCACTACCCCCGAGGAGCAGGCGCTTGCTTCTTCTTTGAAGGCCAATGCACCTAAGAGCACTTCTGCTGCTTAAAGAAAGAAGAGATCCATTACCAGGTTTTGAGGACAACAGACAGAAGAAGCAGGGTGGCAATAGCATGAAAGCAAACTCGGCTGTTGCTATCCATTATCTTGTAGATATAGAAATGACGCATTCAGGTTAACTCCTAGCCATCGTTCATACGGCGATGGACAGAATAGATATACGGCCCACCCAGCATCCATACTCAGCATCAATAAAGAAAGTACACGACATTCACGTCAACATTATCGCATCACTTTAAAAACTAAAGACGCCCGAAACGCAATCGGGCAAGATTGAGGAATCGCCAGTGCAGCCTGGAGCAGAAGCTTCAAGATCTAGCGGGTGATTGTGCTGTATTAGTTGATCAAGTATAGTCCAGTTGAGGATTGTGGCAGTATTCTGTGCTCCACATCACTTCGTGCTCCACTTTCTGAGGGGTTGGGAATTGCCGAGCATCCTCTATCTCATCCTTCATGACGTTTCAGTACATCCGCTAGCTCATCCGCTCTCAGGGCAAGTTTACTTTAATGACGGCACCTTGCCAGCGCCTGTGACAATTTGCGAACAAGACTACCACCCCTTTCCTGGCAGAAAAAGTGCTGAATCGTATGATTTACAGACCTTGTTGGCCGGCTCGATCTGATCGCACATCGTGCCAACATATTCAGACGAACATTTTGGTTGCCACAGATTCGTTCTAGGTCTACTACCCCTGCGCAACGCACAATTTGGGAGAGCGGTGACTGGAATTTAGCCAAATCAATATACTTATTCAACATGTCCTTGATTCAATATCCTCCTCTCGCCTGGATAAATATTCCTCACGGCGAGTGGCGTTTTAAATATGCTTTAGATCCAATTCCGTGATACCAGACTTCTGCGCTATAATAACCGCCGTACCGCCGACTCTCATGCCCACTCTATGAAGTTAAATGCCTCTCTTTGTTCCTCAACCAATCCGCTGCAGTAATGCCAGAATCACAACCCATTTCGCAACACTTTCTCCCAATCGACATTCCTCGAAGACATTTCAGGAAGCAGAGGGCCGCCCGCGAACACCAAGGCCGTCTTTTCGATGGAGAAGGCTTGGTTGTTGCGGTTCCATAGCTTAAGCGTTCGGTTCAACATGTCCGAGCATTCTGCTTTCATCACAGACGCCTCGCGGAATGAATCTTCGAAACAGTTCGCAGCCTGCATTCTCTGCTCGATCCGATGCCATGTGCCGTAAGAGATCAGTAGAGGCGTGATTACCCGCAACGCCAGCCATGGTACATCGGTGGTTGGCGCTAAAGCTAGCTTTGCAGTAACAGCAATTTTTCGTGCAGCTTCAGCGTCCTCAATTTGCACTGCTTCAAGATCGATGTCGAGCAGCAAGTTTTTATCGATGCTGCGGAGGTTCTGTATTGCGCCACAGATCAGTATCCGATAAGCTTCGTACATCAATGATATAACAAGCCTGCGACTCGATTGAAGTGCATGTGATTCCGTTGTTCCAGTGCCATGCTCATGACTGGCTGGATGTTTGTCTAACAAGGAAGGATGCAATGCGTTGTCGTAATGGTAAAGTGAGCGAGCCAGAACCTCCGCTTTGGACCTGAGGTTGAGACTCTTCGGTCGGAGCGCCAAACTTCTCGATAGGTGCAACATGCGAGGGATTCGTACAGTCTTGCTCACGATATGTTGTGTAATCAGAGCGGGTACGAAGCCTGTTGCGCTTGGTAGTACGGGAATAGCCTCCGGCCACCAAGCGTTGTCGAATTCGGAGTCTGTGCCGGCGTATATAGACTCAACTACCTATGATATGTTGGTGAGCTGACTTGAAAAAAGCGATCATGGTTCATACTTCTTCTAAGTATATGGTGTGCGCTAGAGTCATCTCAAACGACCCGTATCTACCAGCACTGGCCCGCTCTTTAATTATTGCCGTAAGAGCTAGAATATGGAAGATGTAAGATAGACTTCCAATTCCACGGAAACACTTGTCAGCCAGTCAGCAAATAAAGAACGAAACAGGATGTTGCTGTGCCATACTTCTGTAGCGCAATGAACAACCATCGCCATTAGTACCGCATCACTCATGTCCGAAGGTGATGTGATCACCGCTCTCTGCAAGTAAGTCACAGCCGTTAAACCGGACTTGATCATTGCTCTTTCTGCTCCATCCACACCATGAAAGCTTCGGTGTCCCTGAACAGTGTATGCGATGGCGGCGTCGAGCGCCGGATGAGCACCAATCTGCGACGGCAGCCAAGCAAAGATAGGACCAAAAAGGGTAAGGGAAGATGATCTTCCAGGATCTGGCCCTAACAGCCTATGCAAACTTGAGAGGAGACGTTCAGCCCCAGTTCCAGGTAATGGTCGGGCCAAATGAAGCTGTGTGTTTGGAACTCTCGAGTCAATGATAGGTGACTTGCCTGCCGCAGGATCATGGACAACGAATTTGAAGCGCTGCACACCAGCACCGGTACACTGTAGGTCGAGACGTGTGCATCTTGAGCATTTTGGTTTCAGCTGATCACACTGCTCACGACATGAGCAAATGTTGCATTCGAATTCCAAGATGATTTCCAAGCCTGGAACTCACCTTTTTCCGTTGTCGCCGACAATGCTCGCACGATTTGCCTGATGGAACGCCAGGCATCGGGTTATTTTTATGCTCTCTTGGTAGCATAGATGCTAGGTCAACATTTTTTGAATAGTTTGTCAGCTTTCCTAAGCCTTATAAGACAGCTGAACAATGGATGCCGAGAAGAAGCTGGGCGCACCAGCATCCATGGTGGGGGAGAGACGTGATAGGCGGAAGTCACGAGGGCGATCCGCAATCAGCAAATGATTTTCAGGCACGACACTATCAGGTGGGGAGTATTTAGTCGCTGTATTAGTATTGCTGGGAAGCTTTCAAGTAGACAACGAAATGATCAGCTATCAATCGCTGTCGCAGTACTAGGTTCGTTGGTAATTTCGCCCGTCCTACAGCACGTTACCCAGCTTAGCATCCGAGGGCAGCACTCCTGTTATTTTACTATATTCTATCTACGTACCCGAAAATTCCCCGGCATGTCTCACCTCATAGGCTTCACTAGAAACTGTAGTTGTCATGTCGCTCATAACATTCATCATTGTAAGTAGAAAAGTTCGCGCGGCGTTGCATATGATTGGAATGCTCTATAGAGATGCTCTCTGCAGTATCGGCTGCTTTCATAGATCAGCATCGATGATACTGCTCTTGCGCTAGAGTCAGACCGGGTATATCTACATGCGTCTCACTTCAACTTTCGTACCATCTATGCTGCACGATCGCACAATCATCAGACTGCGCACGCACGCTAAGCCATACCTAGTGCAACCGAATAGCAGCACATAGTGCTCTCTTCGACGCAGCTATACCTTCACCGAGTAAGCCTTTACTAAGTGAGCTGACGCGTATGTGACATCCGTGGGCGCTTTGCCCATGATTGACAGTCGAAAGTTATTAAACACATCTGATTCCCTTGTCGTAATCCTATTACAACCAAACTTTCCAACTATCTACCAAACTTAGCACAAAGACTCTGGGAAGACCGAATGAGTACAGAAGCTGGATATAACAATGTGCTTTAGGCTATACGGATAGCTAGATAGCACAAATCGGGAATCATAACTAGATACTCTTAACCTCTTCCTACTCGGAACTATTACATATTAACATAACTTAATTATTTCTCTATTTCAGTTTAGTAAGGAGAATATATAATAGGATAGTTAACGTTATAACATGCTAGTAGGAGAAGTAGTAGGTTACTTTTTGCAATATTAAGTATAAAGTCCTAATTAGGCCTATTTTTAAAATATTCAATAAGCTAAATTTAAGAATTAGGTATAAAGAAGCTAGCCTAAAAGATTTAGGATTATGTTACTTATCAAAGGAGATAAAATAAGTTTAACATTACCTAACTTATTAATCAATCCTAGTTTTAAAATTACTATAACTCTTTAACTAAGCTAGATAATCACGTAAAACTTCAAGTAGTAATCAGACAATTACCTAAATACTACTTATTAGTCTTAATTAAGTCAGAGCTAATTAGGCTAAGAAAAAAGTAAAAGTAGTAGAAAAAGGCTCAAATTTTCTATATAATTTGGAATATACCTAGTATATTCTATAAGTATTTAGAATAAAGATATAAGAATTCTAGCTTTAACTTTTTTTAAATGTTTGTAATTGACGTCAAATCAACTCTTAATTTAGGCCTAATTTTAAGATAGCTAATAAGTTAAATTAAGCTCTATTAGTATAAGGTTCTAGATTTTAAATATATCTTAGAATCTACCTAGTTAGTTATTCTTAAGATATTCTAAATTTAGAATTTAGAATGAAATATCAATAATAAAAAAGGTATTTTAAAATTTAGATTAAAGTTTCATAGCTAAGATATACGCTAATTAGCCTAAATTCTAATATATATCAAGTTAAGTTCCTATATTACAGTTTAGTCTCTTAGGATTTCTAGAATAGAGCCTAATTAGGGTATTCTTTTAATTTAGAAAGAAAACTTAAAAGTAGCTTACTTCTAGATATAGCCTACTTCTCCTATTAGGATATAATCTTAGAAGTAATATTAATTTATATTCTTTATTAGTAGAGGAAATAATACTACTATAATATCCTTATAGAAGAAGTAGGCTATACTTAGAAGTAGGCTACCTTCAAGCTTTTTTTTCTAAACATAAAAATAATACTTTAACTCAGGCCTTATTTTAGAAGTCCTAAGAAGCTAAGTTTAGACTTAGGGACTTAAATTTATATAGATTAGTATTTAGGCTAATTAGCCTACATTTTAGCTAAATAATCTAATTTTTAAAATACTCTTTTTATTTTTAAACTTTAATACTTAATTCTAAATTAAAGATAACTTATATTAAGAACTACTAGATAGATTCTAAAATAAGTATAAGATTTAGAATCTTATACTGATAGAGTTTAATTTAGCTAATAAGCTTTTTGAAAATTGACTTTAAACTAAGAATTATTAGCCTATATTAAAGTTAGAGCTAGAATTCCTTTAACTATAAAATTATCTTACAAACTTTTTAGAATGTACTAGATATATTCTAGAATAGGTAGAAAATTAAAGTCTCTTATTAACTACGTTTGATTATAAATCTAATTAGACGTATTCAAGTATATATCTAACTACTTCTTAAAGTTCTATAATTAAAACTATCTAGCCTAGATTAAAAATTATACTAATTTTAAAATTACTTATTAATTAGTACTAATTTCCAAATTACTATATCTTTATTATTTTAAACTAGAACCCTTTAGGATCTAGCTTCTTAAGGCTTTTATGTTAAACTTTACTTCTTAGGAAATAAGCCAAATTAAGGAATTATGATTGATATTCTAAAAAGTAGCTTAGCCTATTCCTAAGTATAGCCTACTTCTCCTAAATACTAGCATATTCTAATAGTCATAATGTACTAGTATAGAAAGCGTACTATTCTTAGAAGTATACTACTTTCTAGAATGCCTTTTTTAGAATTAAGAATATTTTGGATTTTGAATTAGGTCTAATTTTTTAAATCCTGGGAAATAAAATCAAAGTTAAAAGTATCAAGCTTTTATATCTTAGATTATATGCTTATTAGTATACTTCTAAACTACCTAATTATAATCTTAAAATTTCTTTTTTATTTTTAAAATTCGATTTCTAATTTTGTTGATTTAAATATCTTAAAAAACTAAGAGATAGATTTTTAAATTAGCAATATAGTTAAAATCCTTATACCTTATCTATTAGGCTCTAGCTCTTAGAATTCAAAAATATAGTAAATGAATTAAATTTCTCTTATAAGGTCTTAAGAGCTCTAAAATTTAAAATAATTAAATTTAGCTAATATGCTATTAGTGTTTCTTCTCCGCTCTTTAGATTCTTTCTTTATCAGCTATATTATCTTTATTTAAACCTATAAAGGATACTATAGTAGCTATTATAAGTATTGAAAATATTAATTTAATTCTATTAGCTTAGAAGGTAGCTTTCAATTATAAAATCGTCTAACATACTTTAGAATAATAATTTAAAGTATACAGAAAAGTAAAATAGGTTATATAAATAGTAATACCTTAGTATAATTATTAATAATTACCTAAGGAGAGTAAGGAAAAAAGAATAGCTTAATAAGCGCTTAGAGAGTAGATATACGAAGTACCTACTATATAGGTAATTAGTAAATGTTTTATATATAGTCTAAAGTACTTCTTCCTAATATAAAGATTCTAAAACTTAAAAGTAAAGCTGTATATCTTAATCATTCTTAATTTTTATAAGAAAGAATTAACTTACTATTTATAGTTCTAGAACTTTAGCTTCTAAGAATTTAATTACTTTTCTATTCTAATAGAATGAAAACTAAAATACATAATTCTTAATAGTAATTTTTTCATTAGCTATAATAAAAGCTAGACTTTAGATAAAATTAAAATTAAATAGATTACAATATATTCTAATCTTTTCACAAATTAAATAAATAAAACAAAATTGGTTTTAAATTCTGGATAGCTATTCTTTATACCTAATAGCTTAATATCTTTGGTTTTATATTATTTAAGATATTTATATAGCTCTACTATTATTATATACCTTTTATATTATATAGCTTCTTAATATTACTTATCCTAAATTTCTAAGAATAATAATAAATATTAAAAGATTAATTAGATCTTTTAATATTTTAGTTATATTATTAAAATACTAGGAACCAAATAGACTTCTATTATTATATATATAAAAGTTGAAGTAAAGTACTCCAAGTATTTATATTTGCAATCTAGATTCAAAAATATAACTATCTATCTATTAAATTTAATATCCTATCTATTCTTCTTACTTTTTTAGTAATACTACTATTTAGATAAAAATTAAGATAAATCTAAATAAGCTATCTGAGTTTTTAGTAAGCTAGTTTAAGTTTATAATACTTTTAATCTTATTCTTAAATAGCTTATATTACTTTATTATATTAATCTTTAAAATTATAGAGAATACTATTAATTTTGTTAAAGAGAAAGATATAGAAATTTTATTCTAGAGAAAAAGCTAAAAAAGAAGGATAGATTACTTAATATATATAGAATATATAAAAAGAGTAAGAAAAGTAATCTATTAAAATAAATAATATAATTTAAGAATCTATTAATAAAAAATTCAAAAGATTAAAAGAATTAATGGAAAAAGAAAAAGTATTAAGAGTAAAGAAACAAAAATAAAGAATATATAACTAAGATTTGAAATGAAAAAAGAAGAAGAAGAGAATTTAGTTAATAAATTAGTATTATAGGTTTTTAATTTAAGTAACTTTATATAGAAGTAGTTCCATAAAAATATCTTGATTTTAGCTCTAAAACCCTAAATTCAATTTACTTAAATACTATTTGTTATTACTTATATATCTTAAAGAAATAGTAAATTTTAAGAATAAGATATAAATTTCTATAGTATATTATATAAACTATAGAAGGATTAAATCTAAATACATCTAATTAGTAAGATATAGCTTAATAAGAATAAAGTATATAATTTTAAAAATTAAAAGTAAAGTTTAAAGTTTAGATTAAATATCTGAAAGGTATACTAACTAGCTTAAGACTTAGTATATATAAACTTAAACCCTAAAATTTTATTCAGCCTTCTAGGATTTCAAAATTTAGGCCTAATTTAACTAGTATATAATTTTATCTGTAAGAAAAATAATTAAGATATAGCTTACTTCTAAGTATAGCTTACTTCTCTTATTAGTATATTAAAAATTAGTAAAAAGTAGTTTAGTTAAAAATAATAATAAACTAATCTATTCTCGAATATATTTAAGTTAATCTATTCTTAAAAGTAACTTAGTTAGGAGAAAAGAGAAAGTATTTAAGCTTCTATTTTATAAGATTTTTATAATTCTCTATCTAGTCTCTATAACTTAGGGACTTAGTCTAATTTTATCCTATCTTAGCTTAATATTAGCTCTTATTATAAGTAACTTAGCTAGTTTATAAGTAGTATTAGCCTAAAAGTCATTTAGTAGAGATATAACTATCTTAATATTAAGTTATATTAGGATTTATAGTCGATTTTAGAAAAGAAAGTAAATTTTAAATTATAATTTAAAGCTTTATATATAACCTAGTTAATTTAAAATTAATTCTTTATAGACTTAAGATAAAATACTAATAAGCTGGAGAATATAAGCTATCTCTAAAGATCAGCTACTTTTAAGCTTTTCTTTCTTAAGATTAGGATCATCTAATTTACTAATTAGATGTTTTTTTTAAAAATCCTAAAAGGCTAAATTAAAGTTTAAATACTTTAACTTGCTTAGAATTAAGTCTAAGCTTTTTTATATAAATATAGAGTATACTATTCAGATTCTAGAACTACCTTTCTATCTCTTAAATTCGAAATTTAATTCTAAGATTAAGAACTCTTAAGATTTCCTATAAAAATTCTAGAATATATTAGAGATATAGAATACTATACTAATAAAGACCAATTTAGCTTATTAGCTATTTTAAAATCAAGGCTTCTTTAAGAATAATTAAGTCTTATAAAAATAGAAGCTAAAATCTCTCAAATTTTTACTAAGTACTTTTTAGAATACTCTAGATATACTTAAGAATAGATAAGAAAAAAAAAAAATTTAAAATTTTTTTATTTATAATTCTATATTATTAGCCTAAATAGGTCCAATTATAGCTAATTAGTAATATTTAGGTAATTTCTTAGCTACTACTTAACATCCTAAGTTACTATCTAATATTAGCTTAGATTTAGAATTATAATAAATTTAAAGTTAGTACTAGATAATAAGTAACTTTATACTAAAACTACTATAATCTTTAATTTTAAGATAAAACTAATATACTTAAAATTCAGGGTTTAAGTCCTTAATAATATATTAGTAGAGGATATAAGCTTTACTTAGAAGTAAGTTACTTTTAAGCCTGTTTTTTAAAATTTATTATTATATGCTAATTAAGTCCTATATAGGAAATCCTTAGAAGCTAAATTTAAATTTAGAGATTAAAGTATATATATATTAAACTTTTAATTAGTTAACCTATATATAAGAGCTAATTAGTAAGATATAACTGATTATCTAACTATTAATAAAAAACTAGATAGTTATCTAAACTAGATTTAGAGTTATAGTAATATTGATTCTATAATACTACTAATTAAAAGGCGATTTGAAAACTACTATAACTCTATTAATCTAGACCAAAACCTTCTAAATCTTGAAAACTAGCTTCTTAAGACCTTCATCTTTGATTTTACTTATTTAGAATTTTAAAAATAGGCCTTATTAGGATACTATGTATACTATATTAAAAAGTAGCTTACTTCTCCTAATATTACTAACTATATAATACTTTATTCCTAAACTTAGCTTCTAAGGAACATATAAAATAGGCTTTATTAGGAAGTAATTTTTAAAATTTTAAAAAATAATTTAGCTTACTTTTCTTATTAATATATTAATAAATTTTTATTAGCTTCTTAAGAGTTCTAAATAGAGCTTAATTAGCCTAATATTAAATTTAGCTAGAAGTAATAGAAGTATAGTTCTAGAAGTAGTTTACTTCCTTTAACTTACTACTATATTATATAATCTTATCTTTCTTATCTATTAATCTAATCTTAAGCTACTAGCTATAATTTTAATCAAGTTATTATGCTTTACTTTGTTATTACTCTTGTTTTATTAGATAATACTTAATAGTCTTATAATAGATTAATAGTAGAGTAATACTCTCTCCTAAGTCACTTTAATAGTTATTAATAGATATCTAGACTAATTTACTATTATATTTTGCGCTTAGAATAAACAAGGTCTCGGGTTCGAATCCTAGTGATCTCGCAGTATAATTTATATACTCTATGTGTTAGGAGGAAGGTAACAGCTACGGGCGACAGCGGATAGCATAGCCAATCAGTACATACCCAGTGGACTTTGCTGTGCCCTGCATAGGAGGAGGTAGGCGTAGGCGCTGACGAAAGGGGGGAGATGTCCCTCGGCCTACGGTCCGTCAGGTGGGGTTCATGTGCTCGATCGAACTGCTTACTCCTTTCAAGGCGCCTCCCGTACGTCCTTCGAGCGACGTGTTTGGATAATGGAGAAGTGCCGCGGCGCCCTGCACCTGGTTATCGCTCGTCTTAGCTGCCGAACCTTGTAAATTTGTCATTTCCTGATGTAGCCTTAACAGAGGAATTGCTAAAGCGATCGAACAGGCTGACGCCAGCCGGAGTTGTCTACGGAAGAACGGAGCCCGGCAGTTAGGATCTCACCTCACTTTACAGCTTTGTAAGTACGAGCCAGGCGAGACCCATTCCTCCGTCCAGCATTAACAGAGAAGGCGGAGATGCAAGTAGCAGACATCACATGTACGTACCCATGTACTATTATGGCGCGATTGCTTAGCTTGAACCATCGCACCTATTGTAACGATCTCCTACTGCAGTGTTCCTGCAGCTAATGCCTCAGCCCTCTTCAAACCCGCACTACTTCTGCATTACGTAGGTCTACATGAGCGACTTCAGGGAAACTTGTCGTCTCGACCATACATGCGCCAAGGAGCTCGTCGCACCTCATCACGAGCTGTGGGTTCTGGGTTCGAGGTGACGATCCACACTGTTGCTATTCAACCTATACAACCGCAACATACATCCCACGCCTCTTCCGCCAGATGAGGGGTTTTAGTGGGGTGTTTGTAGCGACTTGGGCGACCTCAGATGTTTCAATGGCCATAAATACTCAGCCTCGGGACCCGACTTCTTCTTTCATTCCATCCACTTCAACTCAACTTCACATTTTCACACCGAGTAACTCTGATAAGTGCTTGACTTTGACTCGCTTCAACACATTTTCCCAAAGCAACAAACCTCCATTGCGCCAATAACCTGGACGACCATCTGTTCCATAGCACCAACAGCCCAGAGCACCGCCTCTTCCAAAGCAACTACCCGGACCCCAAAGCGACAAATCCCATTGCAACTCTCTCCATCATGGCCGCCGCAGCCCCCGTTCCCTCTTATGAGCACATTCATGGTGACAACCCGTACCTGGCACGCTCCTATGGTAACCTGGACATCAAGGAGATGACTAAATTGTATGATGACTGGGCCAGCACTTACGACAATGATGTGATCAACGGCGAGGAGTACAAGGCTCCTCCGCTCATCGCCCAGACTATTCTTCAGCACCTTGCTCCTAGTGACAAAGAGGGAGACCTCATTGCCCCTTCTGTGAAGATCCTTGACGCTGGTTGCGGTACTGGCCTCGTCGGTATCTACTTAGCCAAGCTTGGAGCCAAGCAGGTCGACGGCATCGACCTCAGCCCCGGCATGCTGGACATCGCCCGTAAGACTGGTGCTTACAACAAGCTTGAGCCTGCCGACTTGACCAACCCTATTGATGCCGAGACTGGTGCATATGATGTCGTGTCATGCGTCGGTACCTTCACCGCCGGCCATGTCGGCCCTCAGTGCTTCGATGAGCTCGTGCGTGTCACCAAGACCAACGGTCTGGTCGTTGCCACTGTTCTTGATGAGATCTGGAAGCCCCTCGGCTTTGACAAGAAGGCCCAGAACCTTGAGTCCGAGGGCAAGGTTGAGATCATCGGCACCGAGCTCATGCTGTACCGCACCAAGCACAAGGCCGCCGCGAGGAATGTGATTCTCAGGAAGAATGGTGGCCGTGACTCGCCGCTCCAGCAGTAGATTCAAGGCTGCCCGAGTGTGGTGTGGAACAGGACAGGGTTTTCCGCGATGTGGACGTTAGGCTTGCGGCTTGACACATGTCGCGACAAAAGTAGTTCATTGACATGCACGTATGAATGAATGTTTCCTTGTAGTGCCTTCACCATCTGCTATGCCTTATTCTTTACTCTGTCAACGACTATGAAACAGCCACAGGGAAGCACATATCTATCTGCTAGACACACATATATTCCCCAGAAACTCCCTCCTCTCCAAAACTTGGAAGATCCTCCATGAACCCATCCCAGTGCTCCTTCGAAATCAGCGGCGTCGAGCCAAAGTGCTTCTTCATGTCCCACTCGCCAATGATAGTATTGAGGTGCGGCCTCACGCTCTCTATCGCACTCTGATACTTCGCATGGATTCCCTGATTCGTCGTATCGGTATTCTCAACGTACCACGCGGCGTCCTGAAGCATGCAATCGGCCTCCCACACGTCGAGCAATTCTTTACGCACAACACCGGAGGTGAGAGCGCTCTCGTATGCGAAGCGGTGACCGATTGCTTGGATTAGATCTCGGGCGCGAGGAGTGATGTTCTGCGCAAAATGGTCGGAGCGGTGGTTCGTGTTGCCCGCTTCGTCGCGCGTTACGAATTGCTTGAGGTCGTCAAAAAGTCCTTGTTCATGCTGCGCGAGGAGAGAGGTTGGGTTTTCGGGCGGCGGGATCTGGTACTTGTCTTGCAGGAGCTCAGAGGCGAGTTCTGAAGAACGGTCAGCTTAGCGAGAGCGGTGACTACACATATCTTCACTCACTGATACAAAGCACCAGGACATCGCCTTCTGCCATGGAGTTTCCTTTGAGCGCCAGCTGAATCTTGCTGATCCGGTTGAACGCGAAGAGACCACGCCATCCGCACCGATCGGTAAGTTCGGTCAAATGGCGCTGGGTGGCATATGTGACAGTCGCTTTGAACACGCAGACAATCGCATGTCGTAGAGGCTCAGAAATCTTGGGCATCATGAAGGCGCCAATGCCGAAGTGACCCAGGGTCTCCATGACAGCTGCCTGTGCCACCGTGGAAATGATCGGTCCGTACTGAGTCGGGAACGATATGATTGGGACCGGCGCTCTCGTGTTCGGGCTGATGACCATGCGTTGCTGGCTGAAGGTTGCGGCGAGGTAAGCGCAGGCTTTGAGGGCTGGCACGTTGCAGAGGCTGAGAGCAAGGCCTCCTACACTGACTCGGTGGATCTGCTCAAAGAACGACTGCCTTTCGCTTTCCACACGCTCAAAGTCACCGAGCAGACAGTTTTTATCTACCTTAACGTGAGTGAATGTAGTCACTGCGTGATCGATAGGTCGACTGCCGGGTCGTTGAGGAAGTAGAATGGTTGTGACTCCTTCGCACATGCTGCGACCGTCAGTCAGGTGGACAACAAGGGCTCTCACGCCCTGTCGCTTTCCATCGACAACAATCTGTGCAAAGACCACAGCGACCTTTGGTACGCCTCCAAGCGGAGTTGCAGGCGGCATAGATTTGGCTCCTGCTGCAGATGGCGTGTGCAAGTCGAAAAACGTGCCATCCGGTGACAGCGTCGCCGTGGTTTCAATGTTCCTGGCATCAAGGCCATGGCCAACTTCTGTAAGCATGAACTCTCCGCAGAATTGGAACTCTGCCAACTGACGGAGAAGAGGCAGCAGGTGAGGTTGCTTCTCGGCGTGTGGCGCGATCGTGCCCATGCAAAGATTCCAATGTATCGACACGACAATGGTAGCCGCGGTGTTGACCACGCAAGCACCTGTATTCACATGTTCCAGCATTGCGCCGATGTTAACTACGTCAGTGTAGATGTGAACTCACCGTCAAGATAGAACGTCCAAAACTTCTCGTTTAGAGTAGCGATATCATCGATCGAGATGTCTGTCATCGTTAGCGAGTCTTCGAATTTTGTTAACGGAGGTATCAATCACCGAAGTCATGCACTAGCTTCTTCGCTGATGCGTATGTATGTTCGAAGCCTTCTGCATCTGGAGACAATCCAAGCGAATGTTCTGTTTCTTTGGTGACGGATCTCGGTTCCACACGTGTTATGCATATTTCATTGACCTGACCGACAGGGTCGAGGCATGTGATTGCTTTCATCTTCGCGACAATGATGTTGGGGAGGTTACCACTTGTACTTTATCGCTTGTAGTGGTTCTCGCCTTTGTGATAAGTTACCAATGCTAATTTGAAGAGGAAGAATTCCCGTCTTATACATGCGACTCCGAGACTCAGATTCTTCCCCCCTTGGCAAGTGCTGCACTCAACGAGCCACTCGGACCAGAGCGCCAACACTGTCAGCATTAACGCCAGGTCGATATAGATTCGTCGATGTCTAGAACGAAGCATCTCTGACGCTCCAGTGCGCACTCCCAGGGGTGTGTGCGACCAGGGAGTCTTGTATGCCAATCTATATTTACTCGAGACCTTCCGAGCAGTTAGGCATCAGGTAACTCAAAACCGGTGAGTATCGAGGCGCTGCCACCACAACTTGTCCGGACGGACCTTCATCTTTCAGCGTGGCTGTCGATACATGATCGCGAGCACCAAGACGAAAACCGCGCTCTTAGCAGATCCGGGTACAGTCGCATGGCGTCCTCTTTGGGAAATGTGCATAGGCGGTGAAAAAGATACAAGGTGTCGAGTCGAGCCATGGTGACACCGTTGGCGGAAGCCACGACTTCAGAGGCCGTGTCTCAGCATGGCGCGGCAATAATACCCGACCGCTCTGGGAGTGTTGGTCCCCCCACTCAGCTGAAGTCGTGGCGGGTGGTGGAAGCCAGGAAAGAAGAACGTAATGAAGAACTCCGTCTATGTGCTAGATACGAGCATCAACTTTGCTTGGAGGCAGTTGATAGGTAGTATTGCGATGTGCTTTGCTAAAGTACCTTGAAGTAGTACAGGCTACTCTTGATAGGCATGCGCGTAACACAGATACCAAGCGCTCAGCTCGCCGGGCGTTGGCTACCTATTTGCTAAACTGTTACCTATACGCCAATGCATGTATACGTTCTATCGCAAAGATAACGGCTTGGCCTGAGCAGCGCTAGGGCCACTGACGGTTGTGCACTTCCCTTATGCGTGAGGTATGCTCTTTCCTAATGCGTAAGTCTGGATCAATGTGCTGATGTTGTGGCAAGGGATGAATCCGAGCAGTTCTGTATCGGCTATTGATCTGTCTTGTACTAGCATCACTATTACTACACGCACAGCCTGGCGGTGAATGCGCCACTGGCAACACCACTCTTGCCAACCAAGAGAAAATAAGCCACTTGGACATCGTCTGATATTTCATATTCGAGCCCGGATGCAAGTCTCGTATGGGCCACACCATGCCATCCGTTTGCGGCCGCCTCTCTCTCTGTTTCAGCAAACCCGATATCCATGAAACATACTTCACTTCAAGAAATCACGACAGCTAGATCCAGCTCCGTGGTAGACTCACAGCCGTCATAAGTATTCATAAATTAGCTTGCCCTTTGTAGGTAGAAGAAGCAATCGTCAACTCACATTACTCTCTCGACTTTCGCCACATCTACAAGGCAGCACTTGCGCATCTCACTCTTGCGCAGTCATCCACCGCCAACATGAAGGTCCTAATGCTTCACGGCTACGCACAAACCGGCGACACATTTCGCCGCAAAGTCCGCAGACTAGAAGCCAGCCTTCGCAAGCTCACTGAGGAAGCGGAGTTTGTCTACCTAGATGGCCCAATCAAGCTGGAGACCCACGACATACCAGGGAGCACAGGAGCATTGAAGTTGCGGGGCTTGGGATTGGCAGGATATACGATTCCCACAAGCGCGCAGGCAATACAGAGTAGTCTCGCAATCTGCACAAGCGAGACTGCTCAACCCATCGATGGCGCCTTCCAGACCTGACGCGGCGTATGCGCTAGTCGCACCAAGCATTCGGCAGGAGCGCGCCCGCTCGTACCTGACTGGCTGCCTGGACCCTCGAAGGTTGTAATGTGTCTGCACGCAAAAGCCCCAAGGAGGAAGTGTGTCGCAACCTGTCTCTCCCCCAGGCCTCCACCAATGGCTTGTCAAGCCCGACAAAACGTGTCAAGCAAGCGAGCGCGCGCACGTTGGCCTGCAAGCTCTGCCAAAGTGTATACCATGCGCCCGTCCGCTGCTGAGGCTGGCATGTCGCCTCGCTAGGCCTATGTCTCCGTCGCTGTCATCTCAACCCGTCTCCCCTTGCATGCACGAGTTTCCTTCTCTCGCAATCGCCATGCTCAGGCTGCCTCGAAAACGCGTGCTGCTTCTGGCTCTGTTCCCGGCCATCTGCTTACTCGTCTTTTGGCACGCCAATCTTTCGACATGGTGGTCAACGGCCCCTCGCCTACAAGGCATGCGAACTGGATCTGGCGGATGTTTGTAATCGACAGACAGATTCAGAAGGATGCCTTCCGCTGACTAGCATGCAGTGTGGCACATTCCTCAGTCGTGGACCAATAGCGACACATCGGCATCGGGGTGCAATTCGACAGACACAGGCCACATCGTCGATGCTGCCGAATGCGCTCTCCATCTAGCCCTCGTCAACAACGCCTTCATCGACAACACCCAAATCCCTCTGATCACCCATCATATTTCTCTGGTCGCCAATCAGACATCTCGTTCCAACGATCCCGAGACCTGGTCCACCACTATACGCTCTTGTCTCCAGAAATGGCTGGCAGCTGCAACCAAGTCTGATGACCCTTCCACCGCAGAGATGGCCTGGTTCATGTGGGACGACGATGGAATCAGAGCTTTGCTTCAGAAGTACGAGCATGATCTGTCAACAGTATTTTCCGCCCTGCCTTATCCCGTGGAGAAGGCTGATCTTTCTCGTCTTCTGGTTCTCAAGTGGTTCGGAGGCATCGTGAGTGCAGACTACGTATCTACAAGCGCCTTGAATACTCAGCTTACCATGGATAGTACGGCGATCTTGACTCGAAGCCGTTGAAGCATCCATATAGCTGGATCGAACCTGAGGATGTTGACGACTGGTTTGACACAGACCATAACAAGCATACACAGCATCACCCTTCACAGTCAGCGTACATTGTCCCTATAGATGCTCCTTACAGCTACATGGCCAGGACTGGAAGTATGAGTGCCAGGAAAGCCGCTACTGAAAAGACCGTCAACGCCATCTTCGGGCTAGAATCCGATAATTTGCCTGAACCTGACGATACATACTGGCGTATGGGCTACACCTTCCCGGTGCAAGTCACAAATTGGGCACTCGCCATGTCTCCACATCATCCGATTGCTACACTCTTCACTTCCGCCTTGGCCGCCAGGGTTCAAGCGGACATGGACATCCTCCCGACCATTGACCCGCTAAACATCACTGGCCCGCCAGTTCTGACCCATACGCTCATAGAATACACAGAGCGTGTTGAACCCAAATTCTCCTGGCAGTCTCTGTCCAACCTTCCTTCCAAAGGCCGCCCAGGACGCTCGAAAATCGTCGCAGGCGATATCATGATTCTTCCAATAACAGGTTTCAGTCCGGGCCGTGGCTGGTTCCATAACATGGGCAGCAAATCCGCGAATGATCGCAGCGCGCGACTGCAACACTTGGCAGCTGGATCGTGGCGAACACCGAATCTGGCTGTAACGTATGGGAAGCTGTGCCGCACAATCTTCGGGCGATGTCGAGAGTGGAGTAAGATCCCAAAGACGCATTTACGACCACTTGGATGATGGATGAATTCTTGCTGTATTAATTCGATCTAGCGCGCTAATCTACGAGAACTAACGAGCTGATGTTCAGACATCTTGTCCTCATACGATGCACCGAACCTTCTGCAGTAGTGTTCATGTATGCCAGGGTTTTTCTTGAAAGCACGGCCGTGCAATCGCGGGCCTCCCTGCTTACGCCGCTATTGAATATCCACCATCGATATCTGGCTGTCTTGGACGTTGGGTATGCTGTAACACAATCGTGGCTGAGACGACGTTTGCCTTCTCGTAAGAGTCGCTGCCTATAAACATGCCATGAATCCGCCTGCGCCCCTGCTAAGCGCATACATGTGTCTGCATGCGCTTACAATCGCACGTACGTGGAGTTTCAAACAGTGGTACTGTGTTATAGAATGGGTTAGTAACCGATCAACAAAACTTCCAGCACCTGCACGTTCGCAGTCTGCGCATGCGACGAGCTGGACAAGACCTAGAGTAAGCATGTCGGGCGAAGGCTTCGAAAGACGGTTGTTACCTGGTATGCAAAGATAGTAACGAGATGTTGCGTTTCATCATGAAGGAGTATGTCCTCGCTTGCTGTGTGGCGTGTCTCATTCGCTCGCTTCCGATGTGGTGCTGCCTAATTTGCTCGCTTGCAGTGCGGCGCTGCCATGCAGCATAACACACGCCATAGCTCAGTTCGTTTCACAACACCGTGGTGTAGTTGGACTCATCACAGCTAGCATAGTTGCAGGATCTGGTGTTCTCCTTCGACCAACATTCGTCCACCGTAGCACTTGTTTGCATTCCCACTGCTCGGGAACCCTTTCCACAGCGTCGCCATGAGGCGCAACATGCAACGTTTTCTGCGCATTTTAGTCTCGTGCACAATCCACTCTCTCTGTGTCGCAGTACACCATGAAAAGTTCTCTGAGTTCTTTCCCTACTATGGCGAAGTCCTCGGCAATCAGATCTCCAGTCAGCACAACGTAAGCCAGGCGCAATTGGAGTTGGTTGGGGGCAAGAACTGCAGCGAGCAATACACAACATACTTGCGCACCGAAACTCCTCTCGACGCTACAAGCGCTTGCTACCTGGGTATCTTTCGCTTCATACTACACGGCGTTACCATGCTGATCTTTCACCGATAGTATACGACTGCATATACGAGGACCTTCTCCCGAACGAACAGCAAAACCTTGCGAGCGCCAACGTGATGCTTGGTCTCACGCCCACAGTACTCTCCAGAATAGCGCCTTCAGCCAGCGAGATCTCTCTTCTCTCCTCTCGGCGTCCTTTTATGGCCACCCTCTTGTCCATCGGCGGGCCTGCGGTGTACGTTCCACGGTCACTGACCTATCAAAGCCCATTTGCCATACTGCGACCAACAAGTAGTCTGTTCAGACAAGCCCGGAAGCCAATATTCAACCGCCGCCGCTGGGCCTGGGTGGCAGTGCAGTATGCCACTGTTGCTGCCGCCGTTTTCAACGTCGTCCACACATCGTGGCAACTGGGCTTGCGGACGGTCATCACGTGGAAATGCAACACAAGTTACATGCCAGTCCTGTGGTCCACGCTGGCAGCAGCCATACATATCCTCGCAGCTATCGGCTGGCAGTCTTCGTTCGCAATGCGGCGATTCCGCAACGAGCAGCGGCAGTCGCGGTGTGCCTCCACATGGCTGTCTAGCCTAGCGCAGACAATTCGCGAGGAGCTGACCTTAAGTGTCGATGCGAATATCCGGCTTCACGCCCACAAGACCTGTGCGACTGACGCCAGCGCCAGTGGCACGCCGCCGGCGGAAGAGGAAGACGAAAGCTGGGTGATGATCTTTGCCATGCAGCTGGCAGACGCCACGTCTTTCGTGCACCTTGTCTTCGGCACGCTGGTCTTCTCCTCGTTGGTGTTCATCGCGACTTTGGATGCCGCCAAGGTCGTTCTGCGATACATGCTTTCGGGGCTGTTGTGTCGTTGTGTTTTGTTGTACGAGCTGAGTGGGATGAGAGCGGCTGAGGTGGAGCGGAGAGCTACTGACGATGGCTGATTGATTGACCTCTATTTGAGGTGAGATTATGGAGATGGTCACGTTGTGATGGTATGCAAAGGAACATATCTTCTGGGTCGTATCGCTTTCTTGCATTGTATTATTCAATGTAATTAGTGCTTGTAGAAGCTGACTGGTGGGATCTGACGATGTGGCTGACCCAACAGAATGGCACCGTCGGCAGCGCGAACGAAGAGCAATTGGGAAAAGTATTTAGTCGGTGCGTGTCTTCATATGCGTGGCTTTTCTACGATCTGTCGGGATAGCTGCTTTAAAGTAAGAACGTGTAGAGGGCTCACGGTTGCAAGTACGACAAGGTCTCCCGACCGCATTAGGCAACGAACACTGCATTCGCGTGTAGCATCGTCCCATGTCCCCACTTTCATATTAGCCGGCGAGGTAAGACCGTAGGATTCTGCTGTGGAGCGTTAGCGAGGCGCTTACTGACTGTGCTGCCTGCGGCATCGGCAACACCCCTCGCGCAGCCTCGTGCGGGAGTCTGGAGCATTGCCATCTTCCATTCCATCCTCAACTCTTGCTACAAAGATTCCCAAATTGTTCATGGCAATGTATGGCAACCTTGGCACCGTCCTCGTCACGGGCGGCTCAGGTGGCCTAGCAAGCCAGATCCTCCGGCAGATGTCAACGTCCGGAGGAACAACACTGCATTCGATCGATATCAGACATCCGGCCACGCCTGTCGATCAAGTCACTTACCATCTCGCGGACCTGACAGACTATGGCGCTCTTCACGCTGTCTTCGAGCGGGTGAAACCCGACGTAGTCTTCCACACTGCGAGTCCGAGATTCGACTCCTGAAACAAATCATGTTTGCAGTCAATGTCAAAGGGACTGAGATGCTGGTGCAAGTAGCAAAGGAGTTTGGCACGCAGAGTTTCATTTACACGAGCTCTGCAAGCGTAATCAGCGATGGGAAGACAGACCTAAAGGGTGCCGACGAGACTTATCCGCTTGTTATTGGTGACCAGCAGCCTGAGTATTACACGCACACCAAGGCATGTAGCCAAGCTCCATTCTTACTAATCCATCCGACTGACATCTCAACAAGGCCATAGCAGAGCAGTTCGTCCTCTCCCAAAACCGAGTCCCGGAATTCCCAGCGTTCCACACCTGCGCCATCCGCCCCTCCGGTATCATTGGCGTGGGAGACCTCGTCGTCCTCCCCGGCATGGTGGAAACTTACTATCGCAGCCGAACGAAATTCCAGCTTGGATCAAATCGCGATCCCTTCGATTTTACCGATAATACAAATGTCGCTCACGCCCACTGTCTTGCTGCCATGAAACTGCGCGAGCATCGCACCATGCCTCAGCCTCCCGAGCCGGATATGCGAGTCGATGGAGAAGTCTTCATCGTGACGAACGACGAGCCGCGCTACTTCTGGAATTTCATGCGGCGCGTTTGGGCAGATTGCGGGCGACAAGACACGGCCCGACGAGGTCGTTACGATTCCCAGATTCTCCGCAATGATGATTGCGGCGGTGCTGGAGTGGATCTTCTGGGTGTTCAGGCTGGGAGACCCGCCGCTAACGAGAACTGTGGTTCGGCTTGCTTGTATGACGAGGTGGTTTTGTATTGACAAGGCGAAGAAGGGGCTGGGGTATAAGCCGCTTGTGTCGCTTGATGATGCCCTTGTGTTAGGGGTGGAAGTTTATATACGGCGGCGGAATGATGGAAGAAGTGTATCTGGTGAGGAGAGCAAACCGAAGGAGGCATAGCGCGGCTAGTGTGTATTGCTGTGACGGCGTCGTGTTGGTGCTACTGCTAATGGTCTTGCAAGATACGCCCTCAATGTTGTTTCACATCCTTCGAGTGGCGACAAGTGGGACAGCCTGTCACTAACTTGGTGCGTAAAGGGTTGTTAGAACTACATCGATCAAGGTCCAGGAACTCTCATTGAGTACCTCAAGGTAGAAGCGCCGATACTGATGACATGCATGAGCCCTTCAATTAGCTTCTCGGCGGTACACCGTTTTACCATAGTATCGCTGCAAAGCGGTGTACCTTCTGGAGGTGCGCTCAAAATCCTACGAGATCGTATATAACACATCTTACTATCTCGATGGTTTTACGGGATCCTGGCAACAGACCGTCCTACCTAGAACACTGATCCGCGGTCACGTAGTGCCGCGCGTCAGCCTCTGTCTGATAGCGGGCCAACAGCCCGATTTCATACTAGCAGGCGGAGGCTTAGATCATGTATATGCTCATATTGTTGACAAATATCCATCTGGTACATATCATTGCAGTGGCGGTGTCGTCGATCAACAACGGAGCTCCGGCTGACGACTTTCAGCCCCCGCGCACATTATTGTCTGATTGGATTCTTGATGATGGTTGAGCTTATGTACCTACTCTATTGATCCTACGAGGCAGTGTCTGATATGCAGGGCCGTGTACACAAATCTTTGACAAACATTTGGAAATTGGAATCACACATTCTACTATAGATCACAGCCTTCTGCTGACGACAATGCCTTTGAAGCAGAGAAGATATAATGTGCGCTTGCTCTTCTGCTTAGACGGATTGAGCAGAACATAAATCGAAAGACATCCAGAAACATCAAATTCAACAAGCTACAGCAAAATCGCAATCGGACTAAATGGCAACCGCATCATCATACAACGAAGTTCCTAACACTCACGGGTCCCCGGTTGGATCTCCAGCCAACTCCATCGAGATGCTCACGAATGAACATCGAGATAATCGCGATCAAACGACACAAGAACTAATGGCCAGTGAGATCTTGTCACATTCTTTGTCGCCGACTGACCCTGACAATCCGATGGCTTGGCCTACACACCGAAAACTTTATGTCTCGTCGTGCGCCTACCTTTGTGCGGCCTCTGTGTAAGTACTGTTGGCGAGGGTTTCGTAGGGAAAGAATCTCGGCGACTGACACTCCAGCAGGGCATTCTGCATCACTTGTTACACGGCAGGCATTCAATCGATCATGAAAGACTTCGACATCACCATGACCCAGGCCATATTGGGAATGTCTTTGTACCTCTTCGGGGTTACATTCGCCCCGATATGGACGCCACATGTGACCGAAAGGACAGGCCGCTCACTGGTCTATCTCTTCTGCTTGCCAATTTGTGGCATCCTTCTCGTTGGGGCTGGAGTCTCACGCAGCTTTGCGGGCGTGGCAACATGCCGGTTCTTTGCGGGTTTCTCTGGCGGTCCCTGTCTCGTCTTGATCGAAGGAACCTTTGCCGACATCTGGAGCGCCGAGACAACGAACACCTATTACGCTTTTCTTGGGACTGCAGCCTATATTGGCGCTGCGTGCGGTCCAATCGCTGGCGGATATATCGTCACCGCTTTCGGATGGAGATGGACTCAGTATTTGAGCTGTATGGTCATAGCAGCCGCGTTCCTTTTCGCGATCGGGATGCCCGAAACCTACCAGCGCGAGATTCCTCGTCGTCGCGCCCGCCTCACAGGCAAGCCAGTCCACCAGGAGCCAGCGCAGAGCGGAGTCACCATCTCGCAGATGTTCCGGGTGACGGTCTTGGATCCGATACGCATGGTCTTCACTGAGCCGATCGTCGCTTTGGCGTCAGCCATGCTGATCTTCAACTTTGCTGTTGTGTTCCAATGGTTCATCACCGTCCCTATTGTGCTGTCTTCCGTCTATGGCTTTAGCCTGCAGCGTGTTGGCTTGGCATTCACGACTGCCATTGCAGGCGCAGTGCTAGCGGCAGTCTGCAACATCGCAATCGAACAAGTCTCCACAAGCATGCTGATGAAAAAGCACAGGAGGTCTATGGCTCAGTACTTGGAATATCGCCTGGTGCCCGCAATGATCGGACAGTTCCTGGTCACGGCAGCCTTGTTCTGGATCGGTAAGCACGCACGATGAGATATTGCATGAACAGAAGTGAACATCTTAACTGACCACAATCCAGGCTGGACTGCTAGTCCACAGACACCGTTCCAGATCCCCGTGATCGGTACTGCTGTATATGTCTGGGGCAACGCTATGATCATCTTCTCGGTGATCCCTTACCTCTTCGATGCATACCCACCGGCGGCAACCCTTTCGGCGCTGACGGCAGCAGCATCCGGTCGCATCTTCTTCGCGGGAGCGCTGGTGCTTGTCATTGTACAGGATTTTACTGGGATTGGAGGCGCTTGGGCTCTTTCGATATTTGGCTTCATTTCTATCGCTCTCTGGCCGGCTCCGTTCGTTTTGTTCAGGTATGGTAAAGGTTGGAGGGGGAGTAGCAGGTTTGTGAGGCACAGTCAGTCAATGCAGGCTTTGCAGTCTTGATTTGAGGGAGCTGCAACTAGCAAGACCAAGAGCCTATCCTGGGATTTTGACGAATTGCGAGTGTAGACCAGTCATCGATCGGGCCATCGCGCTTGACAAACACATAATGCAAGTCGGATACTCAAAGAGCTCTATGCAGACATACTCTAGCTCCAGTTCCAGTTCATCTGCAATCACAGTTTTGACTCGGGTTTCGTCGACGCACGGCTTTCTCGAAACTTGCGAATACTGCCTTGACGTTAGATCTACTTCAGAAAGAGTTGCATTTGCACACTTACGCCTCCTCGTCAGCCTTTTCGAATAGAACGTCCTTAGCGCCGTCCCATAGAACCATATTTCCAAGCTTCTTCAGATTCTCGTTGCCTTCTGTGATGGTGAGGAAATGATTGGCGGCCAAGCTTCCCATTCTGCTTGCGAAGGAGACGCCGCCATAGCAGAACAATATCTCAGTCTCGGAGAATCCGCCGGGATAAAATAGGATCTGCCCAGGACCACAGTGGGTGGTGTGGTTCTCGAAACTCACTCCGAGCTGCTCTTCGCCGAGTGGAATCCAGAGGCCTTCACCGCTCCAGCGGACGTGAATGAGCTTCTGGCGATATGGCAATAATTTCTTGAACATCGCAGTCGTTTTTGGCGCATCAGGCTCGAACAATGCGAAGAACTGATATGGTCCTGCCGTGATCAACACTTGGTCTGGTTGACTCATGTTGGCGAGAGGAGCGATTCTAAGTCGGAAAACCAGTAACAGGCCGGAGGTTCAGCGCTGGATTGTCCAGGTCAGGAGAGAGGTCGCTTCTATAGATGATACCTTTGGACTCAGCACACACACGGATAAAGACTGCTGAAAGGATATCAAAAGCGACATTGACTCAATCTTGCCAAGTATAGTATACCGAATTCCGCCGGCATACTATAATTGAGTTTTAGAGGCCCGAGAGGGCCAAGATTTTGAAATCGTGCCTGGGCGCGTGGTGGAGGCAAGTCTTATTAGCGGAAGATTATGTTTACGGCTCGAAACGTAACAGCTTCTAAATGGTAAAATAGGCTACGAGACGATGGTCCAAGTTTTACCATCTTATCACTTCTGTGCCTCTTTAGATGTCGTTTCGA
This sequence comes from Cladosporium sp. BSL10, assembly GCA_001553865.1. Lineage (NCBI taxonomy): Eukaryota > Fungi > Ascomycota > Dothideomycetes > Cladosporiales > Cladosporiaceae > Cladosporium > Cladosporium sp. BSL10. The sequence continues at coordinate 213,701 of LJJI01000072.1, forward strand.
GATAGCGATGACGTAATGCCGGCTCGCTCATCTACATGCATGACCTCGGTTGATTCTGCTGTGAATGGGTATGAGTGCATACACGTATCATTCGTATCAAAATCGTCCATCACACGGTATTCAGCTACAAGCCGTACTTTCCCACAAGCCGGCCATAATCCAAAGAAATTTCGTCGAGAATGTTGACCCCGCTGATGAGCCACAAATCCAACAAGATATCATCCTCAACTCCGAAATCAGAACAGACATGAACATATCTGCTAATTGGCCTTGAAGTATATCAGCACTACGACGATGAAGGTTGGTGCAGGCTACTCCATCAGATTCGAAATTAACAGAAGAATATCTACACGAACGGCACCAAGTACGAACAGCATGCACATCTGGAGGGCATCATCTCTGAAATTGTTCAGAACCGCTGCGATTCCACGAGGACTCGCATTGGCGAAACTTATCTAAGAACTATGGCCTATACTTAAGCCCGACGGATCTCTCCAGTTCTACAAGCGCGTCTTTGATGAATCTGTACTAAAGGAACCGAAAATTGCCAACGACCACACACGCACACCAGGTCGATCTGCGGCCACCCGTCGCAACTTCGACAATGCCACTCTAGCCATCGATAAAATCCACCACTTAAGCAGCCTTGAACTGCTCATAGCTAGCCACTCCAACAAACGTCTCGTTCGCGCCTTCAAAAGATCCCTCGACCGTTCCGATAAAGCGGTTGTACAGCGGGTTAGGCACTGGCGTGGCGAATGTTGTAACATTCACCCTGAGGTCTCGACCTTCGACATCCGCAAATGTAAGGATGAAGCCCTCAGGTACCTCCGAGCCTGCAGGTGGTGGATAGGTGCCTTCTCCTCCCCAAGGCCGTGCTACCACGGCGCTGTGTTCGCAGTTGGCTGTGAGGACTTCGCCGTCTCGAGCCACGTAGCTGCTGAAGTGCTCGGTGCTTTCGGTATCGATCGCGTCAAACCAGACCATGCTGTAGGGGCCGAGGGAAGCGTGGCCCCAGTACCATGACAGAACCGAGTCGTTGAAGAAAGGGCGATCGCCCCAGTTCTAACAGTCATGAGCAGGAGTTTTGAAGGAGGCCAAAATCTAGTGTCACGTACCTTGTCATGATAACCTGTTCCAGAGAAGCTCAGCGCAGTACCATTGATTTCGATATCGACGATAGCGCGCGCATCAGGTACTGTATTGATCCAGCCTACATGCGGCAGGATTACCTCACTCGCACCCGCCTCCACGAGGCCACACGAAAAGTGCGGAGGTGCGCGCTAAGATAGTATTGTTAGCGTTAATGCAGACAAGTCACCCTTGAAGTCAACGCACCTGCTCCAGGCGAAAGGTTCCACGGACGCCGTGTGTCTCCAGAAGATCAAAGCTAGCCGCCCAAATACCCGTCTCAACATCACCAGCCCAGTGACCAATATTGCCCCAGCTTCCCTGCGAGTGTGTCTCGTCTGCGACAACCACCGCTTCGCTCACGAAACTATAGGTCCGCCATATGGTGCCATTCGGGTAAGTGCCACCGAGCGTCATCGGGATTTTGTTCGGTGATTCCAGCAATGTTTGGAACCCACCACTTGTGCCATCGTGGAAGACTGCGACGACAGATGAAAGGTCTCCTTCGGCAACGTTGTCGGAGATCATGTCGAAGTACCACCAGTCAAACACGGTGCTGTTGACGTGGTCGACTCGCGGTCCGTCTAAGCCGTAGCCTGGATAGGTGAATTGCGCAGAAGATGGTCCATCTCCGATGACGGGGTATTTGACCTGCGAAACTGTGATTGCTGGCACGAGCGTGGCCGCTGCGATTAGGCCCAAGGAGATCGACCAGTGCATATTGACTGTGGAAGTGTTGTTTGGCTTCGAAAGAAGTAGCACGACTGACGAGTTGTGGTTGCTGAGTATATTTTAAAGTATGCGGCTCCATGCTACGCATTTATATAGCTGCATGGCATGGTAATAGACTACCAGTATTGATCTTGATGGTATGTTCGGAATCATTCGGCTCAGCTCCGTGGATTGGGTGTTCAGCTCCGCGGTCTCTGAATGCTGCGCCGCCATAATCCTACAGGCTTAGATATTCAGCTCCATGGTAAAGGCAACACTCACCACTGGTCGAAATTCAAAAGTAGGCCTGCAAATGTGCCGATAGTCCTGTGCTGACATCTTACGCTGACGGATTAATTCTTTGGCAGGGAAAGAGCCTGAATTAAGATGCATGCGGTTTCTTTGCTATAGAGATTGACTGCCCTAATCCAGCTGGTGTTCCTCGAATAGCCTATCGCGCGGAGCATCTGCAAGGCTCTCCCCTCACAAGTACTTGACATCAACTGTGTACTTGCTTGTCGTGAACACAGCATTGTCGCCCATCGTAGGCTCGGTGCCCGCACCGAAACTCTTCAAGTATTGGGTGGAGGCGACACCCTGGCTTGAAGTGAGATACTTCAAGAAGACATTGATGTCACCCTTGAAGCTGGCAATGTTCTTTCCGTCGGACGGCAAGAATGAGAAGACGGTCATTTGACCATTTGGACCTTTGAACACATCCCAGGTGGTGCCAGCGAGCTTCACGCCCTTTGTAAGAGGGACAGGCTTGCCATCAGCGCCCCATGCGCTAGGGAGAGGTCAGTCTTGATGCTGCAGGAGATGCGGGAATTGTGAAAAGTGGTACCGACCTTGCAATGGGACCGGCATTGAAGTTGCCGAGCCAGACCATCAGCTCATACTCCTCTGGTCCATCAGGCGTGCTGCTTGTGAACGCATCGTATGCGACGTTTGTCACCAAGTTTTGCCCAGTGTACGACCACTTCCAAGTTGTCTCAATGGATTTGATCTTCGAGATCGGCACATCCTGAGTATCCACAACCACGTTTGGGTACGACTTAACGCTGTACTGGCCACCAGCCCAGGACCAGGCAGAGTGCCAGCTAAGAACGGAGCCGCTGACTTTGTCAAGCGTGGTGCACTGGCTGCCAGATGTAGCGGCGCCCTTGCCCCAGAGGTTGTTGTAGAGGGTGTAAGCGCCAGTTTTTATGAGATCCCAGTCTGGATGGAACATTAGCTACTGCCATCATATTCTCATGTCAGGTTAAAGGTTTGAATGTACCTCCGCACATGGGGTCACCAATAGCGCGGCGCTCGACGATGGGAGTAGGCGAAGCCGCCGACAACAAACCGAGCGACGCGGTCAAAGCCGTGGTCGTGAGCTTCATGTTGACTGGCCGTGATTCTTGGATGGACAGGGTATGCGTGAGCCAAGAGCTGGTCTTAGGATTGTGGAATACTTCCAATCGCCACCGCGCGCCATCACGTTGTTCATATAGACTGCGAAACTTCGCTCAAACCAATTTTTTCCATCACAATAATTTCTCCGTCGTCTTTGAGCGTGCGTTTGTCCGAAAGCGGCGCGTATAGACCGGACGACCATGAATGTAAAATCATTGCCGTTTGACAGCTGCCGGGCCCCTCGACTCCGAAGAGCTTTGCGTCGGTCGAACCAGCTCCGGCATCTTCATCAGGGCCGAGGCAGCCGCATAGAAGACTTGAAGAATGGTTTCGTGGAAAATTTACTGTTGGTGCTGCAGGTAGTAAACAAGTATGCCGGCGTGACGCGGCAAGGGTTGAAAGAGGGACTTGCGCTCACGGGCCGCGGGCCACTACGCAAGAAGTCTGCCAGCAGCGAGAAAGACTCTGAGCTTCCACTTGACACTCCGTGCTGTTACGGGATTGTTCAGAAGTACATGTGGAGCCACACGCATATAGCGAAGAAGTCCAGAAGCTTCTCTGAATCGCAACCATTCTGCCAATGACCGGGACTCAGAGCCTTTAATTTGACATACTGCACTACCCTCACACCGGGCTATTGCTTGCATCACACCAACCTTCATTCGTCCTCGATGCACTACAAATACCTCCTAACCGGTCTCAGTCTCTCAACGGGCTGTTCTTTGGTATCTACAGCAACCGCGATGTAGCCGTTGTCCTCTTCAGGCCGAACATCTCCAACTATTACTTTCACGTTGGCCAAGCGCCTGGTCTTGTCGGGTCCATCCTCAGTGGAGGGGCCAGTGTCCCTCTGTACGAAAGGATTATCTCTTAGGCTACTAGTGAAGCTGTCCAGAATCTCAGGCCCTCTTCGAAGGAGATTGAGGATGGTCGTTGCTACTCCAGCAGTCAACATGGAAAGCGAGCTGATGATGAGGACGACCAGCCATGATGTATTACATATCAGAACGATCTGGGTGGTCTGCAACTGGGCCCCTGCACTCGAGGTGAAATAGTCGTAGAAATTCTGCCCGTTCACGATCTGCGCGGAAGTGATCAACTCCCCCGTAATCGCGTAAGGTGCGATGCCGATAGTCCAGTAGGTATTTAGAAGTCGGGCAAAGCGCAAAGCGAAGAGAGCTTCTCCCACATCCGCAACTACGAATCTTCTGTCTGATCGCTCATCACGAATAGGGACGTCAGGGTTGACAATATACTGCTCCAGAGGGCTGGAAACGCCGTGGTGGTTGTTGCCTGTCGCATTGATGAACATGGAACAAAAAATCTCGGACACGGTCCCAAGGCCAGTCAGCGCTTCTAGTTGCCGTGAAGCTGCTGCGTAATTGTGTGTGATCCTGGACTTCCGCATTGCGGTGGGAGCACAAGATATACCTTCGCATGTGTACTGTACTTCCACATGCGTTGTACTGAAGTTGCACGTCGCAATCGTCGCGATTGTGCCGTCATCCGCGTCACCCAAAGAACCAAATACCACTTTTCTGGGCTCAGGTGAAGTCAATGAGTTCAAGTCGGACACGTTCCTCAGTTGCAGCACCATGCCTAGGTCATTGTTGCAGCTTTCACTCCAGAGCGTGTCCCAAGCGGCTGATGCAGACCCAGACGAGTGTCTTGTAGGAGCATTTGGCATGATTGACTCCGTCGACAGCTCACACTCAGGGAACAAGTAGGACGACTCCAATCGGAAGAAGAATGTGCCGCCTGCTCTTAAACCTTTCGTCGGGAGGCCTATCATTGAGCTGTACTCGATATCTGTGTCTCTGATAGGATACCAGCCGTTGCTGTCCGCACCCGAATGCGCGGCAACATCTTCCAAGAAGGGAATTTTAAGGTTCCCGTAAGCATCCTGAGGGTTGCTTTTGGAAATTGCAGGACTGACCAAAGCTCCTACAAAGGCTGCGTTGATTGGAGCTTGAAAGGAAGCCATGCCAGAGGCGCCCTCCACTTTGAAAGGGGACGAAGTGTTCAAGTAAGAAATTTCAACCGTGGTGTTTGTGCGGAGCGGCCCTGAAGAAACGACACGAAGGCTCGCTTGGCCACCAAGCGGTGAAAGTGACCATAAGATGAGCAGAAATGGCACGCAAAGGTGCAAAGTCTTCAGTCGGAAGGGTGTACTGATAACACCAAAGACTGTACGACTACCCATGAGGCACTCCACAGTCGCGATTGAAACCTTGTGTTCCAGCCGCCAGGCTATGTAGGCTGTCAAGAATCGTCCAACAATGGCAGCGAATGTGATAGGCAAGATAGTGGGACCCTGAGTCGGATTTATTACAGTTTGTTCTGCGCAGCGCTGAAGGGAAATTACTTACGAAACGAGCCGCCTTCAAAAGTGAGTCGGCGAAACTGGACGCCGCGGGCTCGCCTTTGTGAGCAGATACCGCGATGGCGAAGCCCAAAAAGTAGAGGGATAATGCAGCAATGCAAACGTCAAGCACTGCTTGTCCGATAGCAGCGAGATTTGATTTCTTTCGACACGTTTTAGATTCGCCTGGACCTGAGAGGAGTGGTTTGATAATAGATTCATTCCTGTGTCCGCTCGGTTGCAAGTGTAGTCCGTCTCGACCGGCGGAAATGGCGATGTTTGGTTGCGCAGAGCGAATGCTACAAGGGATGCCAGGGGCGTCCGTATAGTACGGATCATAAGTATTCTGAGCCTGTTGAATCTCTTCTTCTTGCGTGCGAGTGACAGGCCATGCCGCGGACGGACCTGACCCTTGATGTTCGCTTCTTCGATCTTTATGCAACAATTGACCACCGGTGTCGGGCACGACATCAGTAGTCGTGAGTCGGGTCTCTTCACTCGATCTCGACTGATGCGCAAAGCTACCTGTTGATCCGCATCTATGGGAGCTTGGACTCTGTGTGTTGATGACGTGCATCTCCAGGCTCTCTCGCGGGATATCCTGCATTATGGCTAGGTCAGAAGGCCTTTCTCTGCCGATACGTACTGTTCGCAATTTTGGGAATGATATTGATTTGAACACATGAGTTCGGGCGGGAGCAAGGAAGGAAGGCGGAGGGTATCTCAAAAATCGAGGTCGATGTTCACAATCAGGCTATATCTTGGCAGTATGTGGTGGTGCTGTGGCGGCTGATACGTATCACAAACCCACCAATGGTGAGAACTTGTCGTGAAGCACAAGTTTCAGCCACAATTCTGTGATAGTACGAGCTTCGAGTGTATCATGCAGATGAGGCTGTGATCAGGTGCGTATCATGACTGCCACCAGAATGCAGTGGAATTTCATGCGAAAGCATCTTGCAGCCTCTCAATCCGGATAGAGCTTGACCTTGGTCTGTCGTACCCATGGGCCATGTGCGAGTTCAGTTGCCCGATCAGTCGAAAATTGCCTGCCCATAAGCCGGAGTTGGTTGTATGGAGCCCACCTTGACTTGAGGAAGAAGTCGTAGACCCTATAGAGCATCTCAGTCAGCCGATTTATACTCCCGAGTCCCGTAATGGCAGTTGACTATCGCACGCACCCGCTCTGCACATTAGGGACTTTCCATCTAGCGACTCGCGAGTGGCCTGCATCGATGTTTATGTAGTGGTTGACCATCTCATCGGAGCGCCACGACCTCCTCTCAGAGTCACTCCACTGCATGACTTGGAAGTCTATGATACTCTAGAAACGGGTTAGACTCGTGTCGTGTTCAGGATTCAGACAAGAAGCACGGAGCTTACATAGTTGCGATCGCTGGTATATTCAACCTCGTACAATAACCCGACGTGGACTTGGTATGGCATTTCGCTGATTGTGATCCCTGCAGAAGTAAAGGCGCAGAAAAGAGAGACGAGGCCGAGGCCGTTGGGGAGGTTGAAGAACTTCATGGTTGCAGAGGCGTGACGGACGGATGACTATGTTCGAGTGGCTGTTGGTGATCGCTGGAGTACTTGATGGATTTCGTGCAATCTTACAAAGACATGACATGGGCGTGGATTTTTTAATCCTGTCGCCTACGACGCCGCCGTCCATGGGGTGCATACAAATTCCGTTGTCTGGACAGGATGCAGAGCTGATCCTGCAGGCCGTATACTCATGGTAGCGCACACTGACCTGATCTCACGAGTCAGGCGGACTGATCAAGGACTTTGTGACGATGCCGGCTGTTGAAAGTGAAGCAAAAAAGTCATGTCGGCGGATTTAGATATTCATTCTGGCGGTACAAAGGAACACGAACGACCTCAAACCTTCTCCACACATCTGCTCCCCACTTTGACCACGTGCAAGTGCCGTGCTTCGCCCGTCTCCAACCCCACCCACCTCATGCTCCATCAGGAAGGTCGACAACATCATGATAACGCTCTAGCAAGCTCTCCAATCCTGATATAGTTATTTTGTCCTGCTTGCCGTAAGTATATTTCTAAATCTCTCAAACCCCCTCCATGGAGAAAGGCCCCGAATCCACGCTCAAGACTCACTTCAAACCATCCGATTGGCGCAAGCTGCAAGCAAGCAATCAGCAACGTCGAGAGAACATGGCGAAAGACTGGAAGAAGGCCGCTAAAGACAAGGCCGACCATGTGTTGTCTCTTATACCCCAGGAGTGGCGCATCGAAGACATCCCCTCGGCCGAACAGCAACGCGATGTGACCGGCGCATACGTACATCAATTCCTGGACAAGAAAGAGATCGAGATCACAGAGACGGATGCCGTAGGCGTGGTGGCAAAGACTACAAGTGGACAATGGTCGGCGGCGGAGGTTGCGAAGGCGTTCTGTCATCGTGCTGCGATCGCCCATCAACTGGTCAATTGCCTGCACGAAATCTTCTTCGACCAGGCGATTGCTGAGGCGGAGAAGGCGGACAAGTACTTCGAAGAGAACAAGAAGCCGATCGGAGTCCTGCACGGATTGCCTGTGAGTCTCAAGGACCAGTTCCACGTCAAAGGGTGAGTTCCGTGCGTGTAGGAGTGCTGTGACATGCTTGACTGACTGTGCGCAGCGTGGACACCCACATGGGCTATGTAGGCTGGATTGGCAACTTCGAAGGCAAGACTGGCACTGGTAAAGAGCGCAATTACGAGAGTGAGATTGTCAGAGAGCTTCGCAACATGGGAGCGACCTTGTACTGCAAGACCTCTGTCCCGCACACCCTCATGTGCGGCGAAACTGTCAACAACATCATTGGGTATACCTGGAACCCTAAGAACCGTAACCTGAGCAGTGGTGGCTCGTCCGGCGGCGAGGGCGCGCTCATCGGACTACGAGGTAGCTGTGCAGGCTTTGGCACTGACATTGGTAAGACTTTGGGCACACTGAAGTGATCAATGCCTAGCCTACAGAGATCGCGATAGCTAACACGACTGCCAGGTGGCTCAATCAGAATTCCCGCAGCTTTCAACGGTCTTTACGGCTTACGCCCTTCGGTTGGACGTCTCCCATACCAAGGCATGGCTAACAGCTTCGATGGCCAAGGTAGCATGCTTTCCGTCGTTGGCCCTCTTGCAACTACTCCAGAATCGCTTAAGTTCTTGACCCAGGCTTTACTCAGCAGATCTCCATGGCTTCACGACCCTCTCGTCCATGAGATTCCCTGGCGCCCGACAGTAGACCTGGCTGTCTCAGACCCCCATTCTCGCACTGAGACCCCTCTCTCATTCGCAGTGCTGACCCACGACGGCAGCTGCGCCGTTCACCCACCAGTCGCCCGCGCTATCAAAATGGTCGTTGACACTCTTCGCTCCCGCGGCCACACTGTCATCGATTGGAAGCCAACACCTTCCCACGCCCACCTCGCAGAGCTTGCCAGCAAGATTTACTCCTTCGACGGTGGCGCCGACTCCCGGCATCACTTCGGCCTTTCAGGCGAGGAGCCAGCGCCACAGCTCATCAGCCCCGAAAGCCCAGAGTACAGCGCTACGGACATCATGGCCGTCAACGTTGCGAAACGCGAAGCGCAGAAAGACTACATGGAGTACTGGAACTCGACTGCGGAGCTCACCGGCACCGGCCGACCTGTGGATGCAATTATCAGCCCGCTTGCACCGTTCGCCGCGGCAAGGCCAGAGAAGTATACTTACTTGACGTACTCCAGTTTCGTGAATTTGCTCGACTACACTAGTGTGGTTGTGCCGGTCACACAAGTCGATAAGAGTGTCGACAAGAAGGACGAGAGCTTCAAAGCTATTGATGAGGTTGATCAAGAGACACAGGATACCTGTAAGTCTTTTCGGAATATGTCTTATTGGTGCGCGACAAGACTGACAATAGTCCAGATGACCCTGAGATCTACGATGGCGCGCATGTCAGCATACAACTTGTTGGACGTAGACTACAAGAGGAGAAGGTGATCGCTTTGGCGAAGTACGTTGGTGATGCTTTGCATGGCAAGGCGCATGCTTTGTGAGTTGTGTGATACATTGGTACTTTATACACCTTACGATATGATCTTTATGTATTCAAATGTTTGCTTTAAGAAAAGGGAGGCCAAGTACTCTACACAAGCCTCTGTGCAGCGATTACGTCCGATTTCGGGGTCGTGATCGCACATGCTAAGGGTTACTACCTGCTGTTCAACATATTCATAGGCATAACCCCAGAGAAGTCTGTTCGCTGTTTGACGATGCACAAAAGCGAGGCATCAGTACACAGCTTTATTTTTGGTCCAGTTTTATTTTTGGTCCAGTTACATTCAGCAACAACATGCAAGACAGCTGTACATTGACGTAGGTGGAGAGCTGAAGTATTTCGATTCGCCCGTCAAACGCTGGGCAGCCTTGTCCTCAGCCTCGCGCAACTAAGCTGACCTCGCGCGATGAAGCTGCGTTCTTACCTCTTCCGCGCCAGATCACCCATTCCGGAAGAGCATCGTTACAAGTTCCTGGAGAATCAGGCCCATGTCTTCCCCGGAAGAGAGGTTGAGACATAATTTTGCTGGCTTCACGGTCAGCGAGAACGCTCGCGTGCACGCTGGAGACCACTACACCAACATTAACAACTATTCTTCGCAAGGTATCTTCTATCTATCGGTCGGACCTATAAATCGCTGGGTCTACATATCGCTAACAGCAACAGAACGCTCGGTGTCGCTTGTACGCCCATTCTCCAATGTGCCATTTCCGCATAATCCGGACTACATCGATCGGACTACCATCTCGGACGAGATCCACCGTAAGCTCGTGCCCGGGGCAAGGCTGGCGCTTGTTGGACTAGGTGGCGTAGTGTGAGACTACCTGGGCTGCATTACTGTCGAGCGGGACACTTATACGAGCACAGCAAATCGCAACTGGCCATAGAGACCACTTACCGAGTTAGGGGAGCGTCGCCCGAGACTTTTGTATTCTGGCTGCACGCAAGCAGTACGGCACGAGTTAAACAAAGTATCAAAGACACGCTCAAACAAGTACAGGCACCTGGAATTACTGATTCCACAGCGAACGTTTTCCAGCTCTTTCGCGCGTGGTTGCTTGACAGGAGACAGCGGCGGACATGGCTGATCGTCCTGGACAACGCCGATGATGCCCAAATCCTACGCCAATATTCGAATGCCACTGGTCATCCCGAAACCCAAGATCAACTTCAGCACTCGAAGCAATATCCTGACTATCTCCCGGTCTGTGAGCATGGCGCTTTGCTCGCGACTTCAAGAAACAGAGCAGCGGCGTTACACATCGTTTCGCCTAACGACATCATCAATATTGGTCCGATGGAAAAGGCCTACGGGATCGCAATGCTTCAGAAAAGACTTGGACCTAGTGTTGCGCACTCAGTTGCTGAGCTTTCCCAGCTAGCCGCACAGTTGGAATCAATGCCACTGGCTATGGCACAAGCAGCAGCGTATATTCGACAAAAGTCACCCCGATGTTCGGTGAGACAGTACCTCAACAAGTTGCCAAGCCGCAGTATAAGACTGTATATTCTGAACTACAATGCGTAGGACCTACGACGCGATCGCGGCGCACAGCACTGCGTCTTGAAAACGTGGCAGATCTCATTTGACCAGATTCGCAGATCAAGAAGTTCTGCAGCTGACCTGCTGTCCCTCATGAGTTTCTTCGACCGGAGCTCAATCCCCGAAGCGCTACTGCACAACAGATCTCTCAAGCACAATGGAATCCCGAAACCCAAATGGCTACGTCAAACCATTGTTGGGCCTTCTTTCTGGAATTTCTTTGATCGGCACTCCGCCTCAAACCCACGATCCCGGAGGAAACATGATAAGCAACACCCTGGTTTGACACGTAATCCGGGGGCGCAATCCAATGACAGTCGCAGAGTGGTCAGAAGTGCCAACACAGCAGAAGAGCCAGCATCAAGCCTGGAAGATGACATACAGCTTTTGCAAGACTATTCTCTGGTCACCGTTGTCGCAAGCCCACCTTCGTTTGAGATGCATCGCCTCGTGCAGCCTGCTACGCAAGATTGGCTCAGAGCTGACGGCTCCTTCGAACGCCGGGGTAGTCAATTCATGATCAACCTCGATGAAGCGTTTCCTATAATTGCAGATTTTATCAAATGGTCTGATGCCTATCGGTCTCTTTCACCACATGCTTTTGCCGCCATGGATATTGAGCTGCACAATCGGGATTCGGGAAAACGTCCTACGACAGGCTTCTATACTTGCCAAAGCCGCAGGATACATCCGTGGAGCTGGAGCGTATACTGATAGCCGAAAGAAGATGGAGCAAGCACTAGAGATACGTATCAAGCTGCTTGGGCCAGACCATATAGACACAGTCCGTCTCATACAGGCCCTGGGTCTCGTGTACCTCAGCACACAACAGCATGAGAGGGCAGTGAGCATGCTAACAGAGACTCTGAATCGATGCCGGCGGCTTTGGGGCAAGGATTATGAGCTGACGCTAGAGGCCATGCACTATTTGGCTACAGTTTATACTCACATTGGAAAACTTGTTGACGCAGAGATGATGCAAGCCATAGTCCTTAGCAAGCTCACGGAGAAATATGGGGAAGAGGATGCCGAAGCACTCGCTGTCATGATCAACCTCACCTATACTGTATCGAGAAGAGGTAAACGGAGAGAGGCAGAAGATTTGGCGAACAGGGCCGTGGAAATTGCGTGAAAGCTTTATCCTCCACGACATCCAGCAGTCTTGACAGCTATATACATCAAAGCAAATACTCGCTATAATGCTGGAAAATACGAAGAAGCGAGATGAATGCTCAGCGAATCATTCTTACAGTCATCGGAAGTGCTTGGAGAAGACCATCCTGTCACGTTGACACGTATGGAGTCGTTAGCATATACATTACATGACTTGGGTCGACGACGATCCGCGTTGAATCTCCAGCGCGATTGTGCAGGCAAGTCGGAACGAAAGTTAGGGTCGCATCATCCGTACACAATCGAACGATACGAACTGCTGAGGGAATGGGAAGCCGAAGATAGACTCCAAGGCTCTGCGGAAGACGAAAATGAGACTGTGCTCGATGAACGAAGGATGATGCGCTGAATGATCCTGGTACACGTTGACTTTTAGACACATCACTTCCTGGGAGCAGGCCAATTGTGATCCGGAGAGAATTATATCGTTTGTAACACATTTGCGCCTCATTTTTCGACACGAATTGCATTGTACATCGAACTAGCAAATCGGTATCATGTAATTCTGTTACATTATGCCTGCAAGAGTTCTTCTCAGACCTGGTGCTTCTCAGAATCAGTAGTGACAGTCCCATCAGGATTCGTGCCCTCAATAGCCTCAAACTCCGCAGACTCGTGGTTCTCTGTAGTCTGGGTAGTAGAAAGAACGTATTCCTCCTTGTCAATGTGGCGGAACAGGAAATACTGTCGCAAATGTTAGTGGAAGAAGCAATGTCAACCGCAACGCAGAATAAACTTACGAAAAGCACAGTCACGAAGCCGCCGACGATGGCAGGGCCACCGAAGTCCCAGACAAGGTGAGGATCAGTGATGACAGGAGAGAGAGCCAAATTGATCACGTAGGCGAAGCCGGTGTTCAAGAGGTTAATGGCGGAGACGAGACCTCTCATGTTCACGGGCGCACGCGAGTAAGCAATACCGTAAGCTGTATTCCACGTCAACATTCATTCCTGTAGGCGAGCATCAGAATACCGCTTTGGCTTACCAGGCACGTTGATGAACAGCTCGGAGAAACCACCGAGGGCAAATGGAAGCGCAGCCCACCAGAGCGAGATGGGCGAGACGAGACCATTGTCAACGCAAGTGGGATCAGTGCTACCGTACATGCCGCAGGGGTTGGTCTGGTATGCTTTGTGGCAAAGAATGCAGTATCCGATGCCGGCCAAAGTACTGATGAAGAATCCAGTAGTGATACGAGCAACGGGACCGTAGTGGATGCGCGCCTTGCGGAGGGCAGGGTACAAGCCGTACTACAATTTCTCATGTCAGCAGTGGTTTCGGCTTAGAAGATAGAATGGAGAAGACTAACGTTCAAGCAAGGGCCAAGAAGGATGATACTCAGGGAGTTGAAGTTGCTGATGACATCGTTGGGAACACCGTTACCAGTCAGCATGGTTGTCAAGAAGTTGGCAGAGCTTCCGATTCTGTGGCGAGCAATGTCAGTACATACACCACTTTGGCGGGGCATCTTATCGGCTTACCCGTTGTCGTTCCAGTATTGCACAGGGAAAAAGCAGAACATGCCAGTCGCTTGCATGGTCCTCTTGACATCCTCGACGAACTCATCAGTGTAGTGAGTCTCGTGCTTCAGCCCCTTGGCTGCGATGACAGACGGCTTGCCTGCATCCCACCATCCACGACGGCCGATTCTGAAGACTCCACCACCAGCTAAGCAGTGACCAATGACCCTGAAAGTGTTTGGCAAATCGGATCCGCCGGGCTTGTGCAGGATCAGACGCGGCTTAAGCCACATGAGCATGAACGGCAGAGGGATGTAGAGCAGCAGAGGGAGCAAGAATGCCAGCCACCAACCAATGTCGTGTGCAGCGTACGATGTTGCAGTGGACATGAAGGCACCAATGTTGATGAGGAGGTAGAACCACAGCATGACTCTTTCAGTGCTGTGTTCTGGATCTTCAATGACCCGCTCTCCAGACTTGAGGGTGATGACTTTGGGCACGTGAGACTTCATCTGATCAAGCAGAAGTGGAGTGACGTTAGGCTTAAACATAGCTGCAGATTGTGTTAGTCATCAATGTTTGGAAAGTGAGATTTGCGCCAAACTTACCAGCTCCAACAGCGAGGATGTAAACACCAATGAAGAAGGGAATCTTAGCGGTGTCATTCTCGATGAGAGTCTTCGCACCACCAGCGACGATGAGGACGTGGCCAATACCGCAAAGGATAATTCCCCAGAAGATCATGGGGTAGCGTCCAAAGCGCGAGTCGGCAAGGTATCCAACGACCAAAGGCAGACAGTACGCAATCAGACTGAAAGACTGGCTCGTAGCGTTTGCGATCTGTTCACCGAGACCCAGTGCACCTTGGGTAGCCTGGCTGCCAGCGGGCACAGCACCCCAGCCGTTTCCGCCCTTGGGCAGAGGACGATTGATGTAATTAGTCCAGATCTGGGCGCAGCCTGCATGTTGTGTTAGTCGTCTAGGTAAGCACGATTTAAATGAGACACCATACCATAGTAAGAAGCTCGCTCGCAGAACTCGACAGCACACAGGAGGTATGCGACCGTAGGGAGCTTTCCCGGAACTCGGCGCAGCGTCTTCAATTCCTCGGGCGTGGGCTTGCCTTCGTACTCTGTGTTCAGGATAGCCACATCAAAGTGTGGCTCATCCGAGCTGTGCTGGGTGGGCGTAACGTCGTAGGACAGGCCACCGCCAGTCTTCTGGTCGAAAGTGGCAGCTAAGAGGTGTTAGGGAAGGAGGTAGAGTGGAATGCTTTCGGCAATCTTACCCATGGTTGCTCGATCAAATCGAATCGAGGATTCGCGACAGATGAGGTTGGCGTGACAAGAAGAGACGCCGACTTGGGCGAGGCATATCCACGTTTATGAAGAGCCAGCGACCGCTTGGGGAATTGAAAGATTTGATTAGGGCCAGAACGGAGTCAGGCGGCCAGAACCAATTGGAATGGACAGCATCCTGCGATAACTAGGTATAGAACTAACCTTGGACAAAGAGGCCCGATGGACAAATACAGCTGCCTCATCAGGCAAGGCTCTATCGATGAGGTGATTGCGTTTTACCTTGTGGCGCGACCATCGAGAACTGTCGAACGTGGAGGGTGGGCACGCGACAGGGCTAGTGTGTGCTCTATTTGGCGGGTCAACTGCAGGCCGTGGTGATGTGCCAGCATGAAGCCATACTATACCCCGGGCTAAGGTAGGCTAACGGCGTAGCCGCTTGTGTTGGCGGCGGTAGCAAAGGTAAGGTTCGTCTGGAAGCACGTTTCTGCTTATCTGCAGAATACGACGTCGAGATTGCCCTTCCGCTTGATTGCTGTCGACGAGGTGCCCAACGAGTCTGACTGTGTTCCTGTGTTGCAGACTGTCACGGCTATGATTTTTGATGTTCGCATACTGTAGGCTTGTACCCTTCCCTGAGGTCTGCGTTCGAGACGGCGAGTCGGACAATCTAACATAGTGTCCGGGAAACTCGTCAAGGGTAGATAAGCAAAGTCCAATTGAGCTTAAACGAAGCTTGGTTAAGATCTAGCGATCACGTGCTTGACTTTTCCCCACGGCTGATTGGTCGATGTTGCCGCCTTGCCCACTTAAATTTCGGCGATACCGTCTTTTCTGGCTGTTGCCGAAATCAGAGGGCTGGCCAAGCGCTGCGCAAGCATGGCCAAGCTCGAATTAGCGCGCTGTGCCACGAGAGTCCCGCGTACATCCGTGCATTCGAGGCGCTGGCCAGGTCAGTCTGGAGGACAGTCCAACCGAGGCGTCGAGCGCAAGATGCCGTGTAGTTGACTTCATCTTCTCGAGATTCTCGTATCTTGAAGTCAGTCTGCGGTACTGAATCTCGAGCATAAGTCCTGGTCCCATGAGGCCTTTGCGTGTCTCGTATGCGATGCTTGTTGACTATCATCATTGGAGTCGCTTGCACGCCGCGGCGCCATCGTTAGACATGCAGGGAAGTCCGAAGCCTCAAGTCTATTCAGCGTCGGGCGACTCTTGAATCGGAGGTGATTTCGGCTTGTCGCCGTCCTAGCTATCTCAAGCACCGTAGGAAACTGATGTCGTGCTAATCATGCTGGATGTTGCGAGATGAAGAGTTTGGCTGTAGATGGCGAAGCTCGTCTACATACGGGCTATATTGAGACAACGAGATGTCTGTCGGACGGGCTGGTAGACTGCATGCAGTCAGATATTGTGCATGAACACCACAGATATCACGACCTGCCTGATACAGAGCCGCCGAGTTTCGTGGCGCGTTCCTGCAGGATTCGCAGGTGACCATGTTCAGCAAGTTGCGAGAAGGCGCCGAATTCTTCTCTCCTTGTTCCTTGTGGACTAATGCGCCGGTAGGCGTATGGTGGAATCAAGCTTCGCGGGTGGAAACCAAGCCTTCACGCCTCGGATGTACTTCCATTCGTTCAGAAGCTTTTGGATGATAGGTTGCGCATTATGAGCATGAAAAGCTGTCTTGCCCTTGTATCGCTCGAACATGTGGAACATGTTTGTGTCGTCTTGGTCCTGCGATCTTGTTTGTCATTACAATGGCCATCGCATGTTGGCGTCGACGAATATTCCATACTCTACAGATACAATAGTATACTGTGCCTGGCTCGTCCTGTGCGTGGCGTGTAGTTTCCGCATAAACAGCCTCTAGCGCATCCGCGCATCCTGGGTGAGCGTGGATCGTGCCGTAGACAACGAAGTCCTCATCTTCGGGTATATTGCTGATGTCAATAACGAAGCCTTCCGCATCTCTAGTCGCTTGGGCCATTTGTAAGTAGACGAGAAGTGAAAGAAGACTTCGGGTTCAGTAATTCGGAAACCGTGAGTTGGAACTGTCACAGCTGAAGGCGAGCAAGGTACCGTACTTAAGCGAAACCGACGCCCTTCAGCTCGTACATGTACTCATGATGATTCACACGGAAGGCGGCAACACCGTAAAGTCTATGTCGCAAAAAGCAAAAAGGGCTATATGGCCCGCTCTCTAATAGTTTCCGCAATACGCAAAATATACAATGTATGCCTCAATGGTAAAGAACGGGTGCTCGATCATTGCTGATATTTTGATGCCTGAGGCAAGTCAGCACCAACCTCGCCTGGCCAGTAAGTGGCCACAGAGGCACAATCAATGAACAAACCAGCATATCTACACATCATACTTATTTCATCACCCTCACACACTTCGACCTCACCCATATAGTACTTGTGCAAATGAGCAAGCATGAAGTCGAATCAAGCTCCGCCCGTTGTCACCGTACACTCTGTTCTGCCCCAGCCATACGCCGCACTGTTCATGGTTATTGAGGTGAGTCTGCGATAATTCGAGTATTCAGCAGCTCAATCGCTCATATACGCAGCCAGGAATTATCTTCGCGGCGTTACTAAGTATCCTCTTTGACCCAGACGCCCACTATGCGTCCATGGCCCCTGACCCATGCGCGAGCGTGACCCTGGACCCCACTACAACCCAGTGCATAACACCACGAGTCAGAGCAATGCAGTATTATCTCATGGGCGCACTGGCCTTCAGTGCCGTCATCGAACCTGCAGCCCTCTACGTTGCTGCCTACAAGCTCAGAGATCAACGAGACAGCCGTCTCGTTGTTCAAACCATTCTCGCGTCATTTGCTGCTTTCGACGTCTTCCATGCCGCGGCGGCGATTGCAGGCTCGGAGTTTCGTGCAGTTCTGCCATTGGCGGAAGACTTCAATGTCTACTCTGCGATCAATTTTTGGGTCCCTTTGCTGTGGTTTCTGGTTCGATTCGCTTGGTTCTTCCGCACGGGATACAAAGCGAAAACATTATGAAAGTTTTACAGAGCAATTGCAATTAAGACACTGTATCGTTCATGGCAAGTGGAAATAGATATATCGAAATCAGAGCCTGAAATAGGGTTAGAGTTGGGGGTTGGAACATCACTCAGAATACTAGGCTAGACCCATCTGAACGCTCATTTGATCGCTTCTGGAGTGCTTTCTATGCCTGTAATTATTCTCAGGTGATCATTCATGCTAGAAGGGGGTTGCCGCAGGCATTCGAAGTGAGAATGGATTGCACGTGTCTATCGTTTCGTTACACTTGATCAAAGCCACCGGATTCATACCAAAATTCTCAGAAGACACAAATTGAATGCGCGCAAATTCGAAGGCGTTCAGAAGCGAGTATCAGGGTTTCATTATAATGATAAACATAAGCAAGTCTCGAACTATCACAGAGCTATGAATGCCCATTCCCACGCTTCTCAAGGGGAACCATGAAACCCCCAAAGAACTCCTCCAAGGGTGCGAAAGCCTCTTCTCCCAACGGCAGTACAGCACTGACATATTGATCCGGCCTCGCCACGATCACACATCCCTCCTTGCTGATACCTCTGTTCTTGTAGATCTCGCCATGCCCGAAGCCATAAGAAGCCTCGTCCGTGAACACCTTCTCGTAATCCTGGATGTTGAACTTGCCCTTGTGTGGCAACAATATCTCTGGCAGATCCGGGACGTTCAGTGTTTGGCGCTCTTGTTGGAGAATTGCACGTATGTCGAAGATGGAATCGATGTCCGACTCAGACGGAGTGAAGCGGGGTATGAGAGTCTTCTCCAGCCACTTGCAGGTCTTTACCATGCGGGATGTCGGGTCGAGAGGTGACTCTGTGTTGGAGCCGAAGAGGAAGATACGCCAACGGCCGTCTGCTTTCATCACATGGCCCAGCTGGACTGGCTTTGCGTCTGCGAGGCGCAAGACTTGGGCTGAGTGGAAGCGCTCGCCGATCGGGAAGCCAGTGGCAAGATGTTGGTGCTTAGTATCGGCGGCAATGATAGCAGAAGGCTTGTATTGCGTCTCCAGACCGGCCATGAAACGGCCTTTGCGTTGGAAGTATTTTTGGAATACGGCCGGATCGACTGAATCTTTGTCGTTGCTACCGTTTTCGTCAGCCGCTTTTGCTTTGGGTTTCGCTGCAAATTGGCGAGAGATTTCGCGGTCGAAGTCGATCAGGGTTTGAGCGATGACCTGACGCTCGGCGGAATATGTGTGCAGGAGTTTTGGCTGCGTTTGGCCACGAAGAACAGAAGCAAGCTTCCATCCTAGGTTGTACGTGTCGTTCATGCTGACGTTCATGCCTTGGCCTGCTTTGGCGGAATGGGTGTGGCAGGCATCACCAGCGATGAACACGCGCGGTGATTCTGTGTCACGCTTTACTGTTGCGACGTTATCGAAGTGATTAGTAAGGCGCTGTCCGACTTCGTAGACACTCCAGTGCCCGATGTGCTTGACATCGAATCTGTAAGGTTTGAAGATGCGTTGAGCACGCTCGACCAGGACATCAGAAGTGATGTTCTTCTTTGCAATGCGCTCATCTTGTTTCAACTTGTCGAGCTCGATGTAGAAACGTACCAGGTATCCGCCCTCCCGTGGAATGATCAGGATGCTTCCTTCTTCTGCCGAGTGTATCGCTGCCTTGACACGAACATCTGGGAAATCAGTTTCCACAAGAGCATCCAATACCCCCCAAGCCTGGTTGGCAAAGTCACCCTTCATTTCGAGACCAAGCGACTGCCGCACTGTGCTTCGAGCACCATCGCAACCGACGACGTATTTCGCGCGCACATACTCCTTCTCGCCACGATGACCCTCGTCTTGTCTTTCGACAACGACATCTACAGGTCCATCTGTTGGAATTTCGAAACTCGCAAGCTGGCGATTGTAGCTTGGCTCCAACCTCGTGGGAGACCACTTCATGGCATTCAACCACATCCCGTGCATCCTTGCTTGGTTCAAGATAACGTGCGGGAACTCGCTGAGTCCATCCTCCGTATCCTGTATCCTGCCCGTCCGCTTCAAACCCTTGCCATCTTCGGTAGGGCTCCAGAACGTGGTCTCCATAACCCAGTACGCCTCTTTCAGGACTCTTTCACTAAAACCAAACGCTTCGAAGATCTCGATCGTGCGGCATTGCAGACCATCGGCGTTGCCTTGCTGTAATGGACCTGGCTTGGGCTCGATGATTCGTGTTGTGATATCTGGGAACTGAGCCAGCTGGGCGCCTAGCAGTTGGCCTGCCGGACCAGCACCAACGATCAGGACGTCGACTTCGGAGGGTATAGAGGTTTGGAAGTCGGGTTCTTGAGACCCTTTGAACTGGTACTTGAGAGGGTCGTCGCACCCATCGAAGCCATTGAGGTGGTACTGCATGGCTTAGAGAAGATCTTCGAAGGCTTGTACGTCGGTACTGTACTGTATCCCGGTCGAGCTCCTTGTGCTATAGCACGCTTCGTATATTAACGAGGATGGGTCGTCGGCTATTGGAGATTTGGCAGAATGAGTGCGTAGTGGACCGTGAGGCGTGGACAAGATAGGCGAAATGACTAGACCTTACGCAGTGAACCTACCTTTGTATAAATATGTATCCGCGTCCGTACACGGCTCCAGAAGACGGTAACATGTATCGTGAGAATCCCACGGACATTCAAGGTTCGACCCTTGTACACCACCACAATGCGGAGATGTCTCCAAGATGCGGGGCCGGAGACATTGCGGACCACAATGCACGTGGCCTGTTCGATGTCGACGATAGTATATATGCCGTCGAAAGTACCGACTGTCTTTACGAAGCATCAGTAACGCAGTCCGGGAGGCCTTGAAATCATTTAGAGTATATGTACTATCGCTTGGCTCGAAAACGGCTTTTCTGTCGGTATGCATCAATTCTTCTGCAAAGCAGCTAGGATCTTGCGAGTCTTGGGCGGCGGTAGCACTGGCTACCGGTCCTTGAGTGATCGCGAAGACTACCGAGATCTGGATATTCAGGACCATACCTCTACTCGACAGCATGTACATGAGAGATGTCTTGACTCAATCCCACTTCCACATGACAGCTTGCCTCAAAACATGGCCAAATTCAAAGAAACGTGGCCCACCTCCCACCCACCAAGAACGCCTTTCCATTTCCATCCCATGCCTTCTCCCCCTCATCAATCTTCCTCCTCATCCCCTCCAAAATGTCTTCCAGCCTCCCGGCCTCTTCCATCAAACCTCCCGCAACCCTTGCCATACGATCACCATTCTCCCTAACATACGCCGCAACATCCTCCTCATACCCACGCAGACGCTCCAAACGAGCAGCGAGACGAGCGTACGTCACGTCAGAGGCGACACAGAAGTCGTGCAAGCTTTGGCTTTGATACTCGTACTGATGAGAAGGCTCCGGGGTGACGATGCGGTGGTAGCAAGGGTATGATTTGGCGGGTTTGCTTTGGCTGCGGAAGGGAGACGACGAGGGTTTGCTTTGGTGTGAAGAAGATGCAGAGGGAAAGTACCTGCTGGTGCTCTTGCTCTTGCTTTTGCTTCCTCGTCGTTCTGCGTAGGAAGAGCGTCTCTCGGCGTAGGAGACACGCCTAGCGATACCGATGCCGAAGCCTAGGTATGCTTCGGCAGTCCAGTGGAAGCTGGACTTGCGGCGGGTGGTGTGGTTGCCCATTATGTGCTGCGCTGTGCTTTGTTGCGGGCTTTAGCTGACTGATTGGTGTAGGGATGATTGCGAAGATTGGTGACTAGCAGGATAGTGATATATTCCATCAACTTGACTGTAGCTTGCTCGAAATGAGACATCGCATAGCCTGCGACCTACATGCATGCGTATTAAGCGCAAGTAGTTGTATGCTTGACATGCATGTGTGAGACAGTTTGTAGGCCTCAAATTCAAGGTACCGGAAAGATGAATGTAATGTATGCATTGCCTCGTCGCATTGAAGATGACTGTGTCGTAGACGTACGAACAAAAAAGCAAATGGGTATCTTTCTATGCGCGCCCCCAAAAACCACTCCAGAGTAGGCCGGATGCAGAATTCCAGCATTCTCTCATCCAAACGGATTCATTGCAGCACGCGTGCTGTTGACGAGTTGTCGTCGTAGAGATTCTTTCCTCGTCTCGCTCTTCTGGCCCGAAACACTTCGTGACTTTGATATTGGGGTCCTAGAGCCCGTGCGTGCAGGCGTCCTCAAAAAAGAATCAGACTTCCTTGTAGAACCGGTGCTGCTCTTCTCAAAAGCCACCAGCTTAGCCCTCTGCGCATCTTGCTCCGTCCCCGGCAAAATCTCCATATCAGTGCCAATCCTCTCCTTCAGGCTCTCCACAGCCCGCTCCTCCCTCTGGTGAATCTTCCTGTCGCGCCGAAAAGAGTCTCTCAGCCTCTTATTCACACTCCCAGGGACCTCCCAATCCCGCTCTCGCGAACGATAAAGCTCCTCGATCCGCTTAGCATTATCTTTCACAGCCTCCTTCTCCTCAACCTTCCCCTCCAGCGCCGCAAACGCATCCTCCCTCCTCCTCTCTCTTTCCGCTGGCGTCAAAATGGGCCTCCCATCCTCGCCTTCCCTATCTTTCCCCTCCCCATAATCCCTCGCCTTTCCCCCCTCCAAAATCACATAAGCCGTCTCCTTCGGATCAGTCTTGATCTCAATCCATCCCCCGCACGCCGCGTGCTTGAGCCGAAACTGCCAGATCGGCGTGCTATAGTAATACCCGATCTTCTTCTTCTCGGCGTTGAAGCGCACGCCTTGCCCGATGATGGCGTGTGGTTTACACGTGTGGCACCAGACCGCGAAGGGCATCTCGAAGCGGACGGTCTGCGTGCCGTCTTTGCGCAGAGCACCTGGTGCGCGCTTTGCGTTGAGGCGGTTGCCGGAGGTGGTGCCTTCGAGGTCCGGCGGGACGTAGCGGCCCATGTTGAAGCCCTGCATTTTGGCGGCTGTTCTGTGGTGGGCGGGATGTGTGTGCGTGTGTGTGTGTGTGCTCTCGGATGAGAGGGTTATGCTGTCTGTAGTGCGACCAGAGGCGAGCTTTGGACGACGGATTTTTCGCGCACGCTCTTAAGGCGCGTGTGGTGGCGAGAGGGTGATCATCGCACTGGCATTTGCGTATGCGAGAGTGAAATGTTCGGACACGTGATGTGTATTCGCGGCCAGGGCAGCGGTGAAGATGGCGAGACTGTGGAAAGAGAGAGCAAGCGTGGTGAACGTCGTCAGCCAAAAACCGCCGGCTGGCTGTTGCAAGTCTGGGCATCGAAGACATCACCCGACACTTACATTAGAGGTGGGCCACGATACATGAGTGTGCAAGGAGAGGTCTTGTACATCGCATGAGAGGTCGTCAGCACGAGAATGGTCGAGCATGTATGTGTGCTGATCATCTGCCTACGTTCGACTGCTACTTGCTGTGCTCATGTCACGTTCTTATTTGCATCTAGCATCTGTCTGCGTTGATCACTTTACCCCCTCACGATCTACATGCGTCCAATAAAACCCTTCAGAAATGTCCACAGTCTTGCCTAGTCTCGTAGCTCCGGCTCTTCTCTGCTATACTTCGATGCACTTGTCTCGGAACATGTTCGTGACTAAACGCTCCACGGCCTTTGCTTCGACGGCCTGACACGTGCCGCTTCTTTTCTAGAAACGCATATCGCGGAAGCAACGAGACGATTCCCCCGTTTCGAAAACGCTGCCTTGCGTGGTAGTTCTCGTGCTGGTGTCTCGTCGAGCAAAGACCCAAGACTAGGCCCTAAAATGCTCTGCTCAACCGGGTTTCCCAAGCAAGAGCCAAGAGCAGATATGCCACTCGAGAAACGGTTCGTGCTACCTTGTGCAATACCAGATAGCAAACAATGGCTGGAGTGTCCCGTCGTTGAGCCTTGGGAACGGGCTGGCATGGAAAGCATAGGTCATTTTCCAGCATGCTCTGTGAAACGACTGAGCCGTGGTCAAAAGTTGCGCGGGTGCCTGATAGCGGTGGGAGTTCTTATTACCTCCTGCATTGTTTATCGCCTAGCCAGCACACATGGCTCCAGGGACAGGGCAGTTTCCAGCCATCTGGTCATCTGAGCACTTGGCAGTAGAATCTAGATCTTAGCATTGGCGGACTTTCACAATGGGGGATATGGAAGGGCAGTCGGACAATCCGTGCTGACAATAAGCATCTTACACATAGTATAGGCTTGCCAGGCGTGCAAAGACATAATAGGTAGTTCCCCGCGTGAGACGCTAGATCCTGCTGATGGTACTCCAATCTCCAGTCGAAAAAGAAATGACCTTGTGACTGGTGATCCGAGAATCAGCTCGCGATCCTGCCTGTTCCTGACGTCTCGTTTGGAGCAGAAATGCTGGCTCGACAACCACGGGTAGCGACACGAGGATTCATCAGCCGTACGACGTGACTTCAATCAATGCACATTTTAATTTCCAGAGGAGCGAGTCGCTTGTGATTCCATGGTAGCGGGGAGCCTGGTCAAGCAAGTGCTTACGTCGTGACAGCTGCGAGCAAGGGTGGCTTGGCGCCATGGACATGCAAGCACATGCAAGCTGCGCCCAGTGCGACCAGTGGAGTGCTTTGCGAGCGCCCACACGGGCTTGGTAGCAATAGTTGCGGTGGCTAAGGCGGGTTGCATTGCTTGATAGTATTGCATTATTGCTTCCTTCCTTCGATGGGCATACGAGCAAGGCTGACAGCGGACAGGCCGGAGATACTTTTGACCTATGACTGCTTTGAGAGAGTATTCCACTTGGCAAGGCTGGATGCTGCCAGCAGACAGCTCATTCATGGGCAGTCTGCAGGTGTGCCGCTGTTGCAGGCCAGTGGTGGCGCACAGAGCGATGCAGGTTGCCGACTCGCATCCCCGCGCGCAAGGACAGAGTCAGGGCTGATTTTTGCTGATTTTGAAGGCTTCAGCTGAGCTGTGGGCAGTAGTACAGTAGTGACATGGCGAGAGAGAGAGAGAGTGAGTGAACTCGATGAGCAAAGCTCAAAGCAAAGGCCGAAGCAAGGCGAGGAGGTTTGAGACAACAACTTAGCGCCGAGCTTGATCGCTGAGCTTAAACCGCCATCTCACCACTTGGCCATGTGCCATGTCGTACGGAAGCAGCCAACACACTCAGACTGACATACCTGTTATACCATACCATACTACTAACATTCGTCCATCATAACCCACTGATAAGGCATCACCGTTGAGCCTCGCAACCAGCTGCAAGATCCACCGTCATGCCTGGCCTCTTCGGCTGCATACATTGCCTCGCAGCCTATGTATGCACTTGCAAGCATGCTTTCGGAGAATACTGCACCGGCAATCACCGAATTTAGCAAAGCGAGAAGATCGTCTGCCGTAGCATCGCGCTGATGACGGCTCACGGCGCCACTCTTTCTCATCTGCTGCCTCTTTCTCACTACCACCATCTCATCCTTGCCGGACAGCGTGCACTGTCCAGGCATGTGCTGCTGTCTCACTGCCGCCAGACCATACCACATGCAGCAACCTCACCACCCCGGCACACCCGGCCTTGGTCATTCTTGGGCTCAGGAAGGGCATAGCGGTCTGCTCCATGGCGCTGTGGATCGCTGAATGGGCATTGCCAAGGTACGAAGGGCCAGCTGCAGCCCTCGTCGATGCCGTATCTGAACGTGCTATGTAGGCCTGGGCACTGCTCTGGAAAAGAATAAGTAGCACAGCTGAGGTCCCCAAAAGATCATCAGTACTCTCACCAGATCCTCGTACCAACCACTACCCACAGCTTCCAATCGTTCGTGTTACCAACACTTCAAGGACTACTCATTCGTTCAGCTTCATCACCTAGCCTTGCAACCTAACATCACCACCATCGCCAACATGCGTTCCGTCCTCGCCCTCGCAACTGTTGCATTCACTGCATCCGCAGCCGCCTCTCCCTGGGGCTGGGGAACCCAGCGCACCACCTCCAACTGCATGAGCGACTCCGCCGCCAGCACCGTCGCCAACAACTTCAAGACTCTCATCGCATCCTACAGCGATGACTTCGCCGACCAGACCCTGACCACCGACTTCGTCGACTACTCCGACTCGGTCATTGAGCTGATCAACGGTGCCTGCACCGTCGACCAGAACATTCCTGTACGTGTCACAGCCGGTCCAAGGATTTGTCTGACCCATGCCTGTCTGCCTGCAGTCTGCATGGCTGGCAAGCAAGCGCTCCACGATTTCGTGCATAACGTGGTAGTCTGACGCTGACCTAATTCCCTTGCAGCTCGGTTCTGCAGTCTTCGACTCCCGCGAATCGTTCAAGTCTGGCCAGGGTGCTCAGCCGGCCATTCCCTTCGAGATCCTTAACCTCTGGAACAACTGCAACTCCGTAAGTCACGACCTTATAACTTCTTGAGGCGCTTTTTGGATCTGACAATTGAATAACAGGTCACCATTCGCTGGCTCTCCAAGGGCCCCGGCCAGGAGCCCCAGCAAGTCACTGGCATCATCGTCCTCGAGACCGTCAAGAACGCCGACAAGAAGGCTTCGCAGAAGTGGCTCATCAAGACCGTCTACTCTGAGTTCAACTCCGGTGGGTCGTCACTCGATCATGCAGTGCAACAACCTTGGATCTGAACTAACGCATCCCAGGTGCCTGGCTCGTCAACCTCGGTGTCTTCAACCCTACCCAGTGCCCTGCTCCCCCACCACCTGCCGCTAAGACCAAGCGCTCCATCTTCGTCTAGATGGACGATATGATCGTTCTTGCAGCTTGCTCCGCGACTAAAACGACACTCTGAAGACGATATCTCGTCCCTGCCTTTGCTTCTGCAATCGCATACTTGGTGTGCTCACCCTCAATCTCCGCCTGGAAACAGGCATCCTTACTTTCGACCCGGTGACGAGAATAATTATATAATGTGAATTTGACTAGCAGATGAAATGAAATACGAGAAAACATGATCTAAGCACCGCTCGTCTCTCACCATCGCTCATTATTCCCTCTTCCCTACAAACATCGACGTTCTACTCCATGCTCATTACTATATTCACATTGCCATCTCGCAACAAACACTCGCATTCGACACCAAAAGCCATGACTCGCTCCCATCGCAATCGCATAGACCTCAAAGCCCCAGACGATCTAAGCAGCAAACATGTGAACGTAGAATCCGGAATCGAAATGATGCGGCTCCCCACCTAGGAACTCCGCC
The DNA here is from genome assembly GCA_001553865.1 of Cladosporium sp. BSL10. NCBI lineage: Eukaryota > Fungi > Ascomycota > Dothideomycetes > Cladosporiales > Cladosporiaceae > Cladosporium > Cladosporium sp. BSL10. The sequence continues at coordinate 241,014 of LJJI01000072.1, forward strand.
AGGGAGAAAGTTGGAAAGATCGGCTTTTGAACGCAACTAGCGAAAGTCTAAAAGTCCTAAATTCTAGATTAGGTTAGGCTTTCGCGTGTTGGAAATGTGCGAGAGATAGGACCCTGAACGTGGCTGGCACGAATGTTTTCTTTGTTGATGTGACGTAAAGCCGTTTGTTTTGTGTCGATTCAAAGTCCTCGAGGGCGTCTGTGGCTGGTCGTGGCGATGGGGATTCGATGATAGCGTCACATCAAAGATTTGACAGTCTTGACTCTGACAAGCGCTGGAGATGCGAGAGACTGTTTGACGCCCCGAGCAAACCCCAAACAAGAATCAACCATGGCAGACTTGCTGCTGCATGTTTCAAGTGACGCAATTTCCACACAGCACTTAATGGGGTTTTTTTTTTCTTCTTGAGTCTAGGAGAAGGAGCATCATTCTATAACTCGTATCTAAAGCGTGAGTGTGTGTGTATGTGTGTGTGTGCTTGAGAAAGGGAACAAGACGTGAATGCATGAAATGAGCCACCGCACAAGCACCACGAAACCCCAAAGGATCCATCAACTAGTACCCAATATCAACGCTCGTCACATCCTCCACGAAGTGCTTCTCCCTGCTTGCGCGCGAGAACCACAGGTACCACGGGATAATGTAGGTCTTAATCGTGTGGCCGATGTAGCCGGCGTCACTGACAGTGGAAACAACGCTCTTGCTCTCCTCGAAAGCGGCTTCGATGCGCGAGCGGCGCAGCTTCTCGTAGGCGTCGAAGGCTTCTTTCATGGTGTTGGGCTTGCCCTTTTCGATCCAGCGGGTCAGGCAGCGGGAGAAGAGGACGGTGTCTTCGAAGACGATGCCGGTGGATTCGCCTTGTGGGGGCATGGCGTGCTGGGGGAAAGTGTTAGCTTTATGTCGTCGCTTGTGCTTGTTGATCTTCTGTGGTGGTAAGATGAAATTGATGAACTTACAGCTGCATCGCCGAGCAACATCACCCTCTCCGTAGCCCACTTGCCATGCTTCGACAGCGTAAACACAGGCCACAAGAAGAAGTCCTCGGTCTTCTCGATCAGAGGCTTGATACTAGGGATCTTCGCATCTCCGAACCTCTCCATGATATCCGCGCGGATCTTCTTAGCATCAGCTCCAGCAGCTTTCCAGCCGTCACGGGATTCCAGCTCGGGCAGCTGCATCAGTGCGCCGACATACACAGAGTTCTTCTGCGAGTTGTGGTAGCTGGTCAGCAGCATGCCGCGGCGGGCGAAGTTGATGGCGGTGCACTCGAAGTGCACTGGGAAATCTGGCTCGACGGGGGCGAAGCCGAAAGCATTGCACAAGCCAGAGTATGAGGCTTTGCGTTCGGGGTCGACGTGCTTCAGGCGGGTGACGGAGTGGATGCCATCGCAGCCCATGAGCAGGTCTGCGCTGACGGACTCGCCATCCTCGAAAGTGAGGGTGACCTTCTCGGGCGTCTCCTTGATGTCGACTGTGCGCTTGCCACAGGTCAGGGAGATGTTCTCTTGCTGCTCGACGGCGGCTAGAACGCCCTTGAGGGCGTCACCGCGGGTGATGCGGAGGGCTTTGTAGGGTGGGTTGCCGATGCCCTTGCCGTCTGGGCCGCTGAAGTCGGAGGTGGCGAGACGGGTGGAGTAGACGTCGAAGACTTCTAGGTAGTCGATTGTGCGGCCGTAGTCTCTCTCGCGGATGATGGGGAGAGCTCCTAGGTCGTCGAGAAGTCTGAGAGCGTTGGGTGTGAGGTTGACGGCTCCGCCGATGGTTGCTGGTACTGGGCGGATCTCATAGATGCGAATTCTGGGGACTTGTCCTTTGGGAGCGTACTTGGTGAGGGCGAGAGCGGTGGTCAGGCCAGCAATGCCGCCACCGAGGATGATGATGTCCAGACCGTCCTTTGAGGCGGGAGCCATGTTTTCGGTATGGATTTTAGAGACAGATGCAGCGGTGGAAGGTGTATGTGAACTGCAGTCCAGAATAATAGCTGAGCAAGAGAAAAGGACAGAGTTGAAAAGAGGCGGTATAGCACGCGAGGCCTGGACTATAGCACAAGTCACCTCGCAGACAAGCTACAGTACCTGGATGCAGCTGATGGCCTTACTCTACTGCTGACGGGCATCCGCATTCAGCTCACGCAAGACGGCGCAGCGTATGACAGGCAGTGCCTGAGCGTGAGCCTTGCAGGATGGCTACGGAGGTGGCAGTGGCTGCGGCCTTTGGGTGAGGGGATGCCGAATGGAAGCTCGCGAAGAAGTCTGGGGGAGGCACAGAGCAGGCCAACATCGGCGCAAGCCAACAGCGAGAGGCCGATGGAGACATGCGTGCACTGCATTGGCGCCATGCGCGCCATCGCCACCTACGCCCGCAGAGAGCACACACGATCTGACACGCCGACTCGGCGTGAGAGCAGCAGTGTGAACTCCTTCGGCGTGTGCTCAGCTTGCTTGTTGTTTTGCCGAGCTACTACTGTAATCCTCGCTAGCGCTCGGAGTTTAACAGCAAGCGAAACGATCGGGAAGGATCATCTCACGGGCCATCCAAAAATAACCACCAACCGATTGGGAAGGATTCGAGAGGATTATTGGCTGCCGCTTTTCAGCTTTTCCATTCTGGGGCAGTTGGTCGTATGTGCCCTGCATGTCCATCTGCGGGACTGAGAGAGGCTGTGAGATTACCTGCCAAAGCCTTGCTGCTACCACACGTTCTTATTACTGGTGGCCTTCTCTCAGCTGCCAGTGGCGTCAAGGTCAATCGCGGATACTTGCGTTGCGTTGATGACTAAAAGCAACGCAAAGCAACCCACGGTTGACAGACGTCACGTTTCAGCCGCCTCCATTATAGAGACAAACGGCTGTTTCTTCGAACATCTCACTTCTCAATGCAGCCAATGCAACGGCACTGACACTGCGCGCTAACCCTACCCCATCAATATACCCCACGGACCTCACACGGCTCACATCTCGCAGTTCACCGACGCACAACACGCCAGAATGACGGCACCCGGGCATACAGCTTGCCCGAAGCACCGTCTCTCGTCACTATCAATCGTATCTGGAGGTCGCCGACGTGCGACGACAATACGCCAGAAGTAGGCTGTGCTTTTCCATTCGCTATCCCAAGAGCACATCGCCATATCAACAAATCAATCAATCAATCGCTCTCCAACCAGTCCGGTTCCGCATCGTCGTCTTCCGGATCGTGCGATAACAGACTCCCATGATCCGAGTCGTGTTCATCTCCGGCGGGAGAATTGTCTGCCACCACAGACGTGTCGTGGTTTGGCGCTGCGGTATCTGAGATCGCCGAATCCTGCATAGTTGGGGTATCGGTACCAGTAGGCCGCGTGAAAGTGCTCTCAACCACAGCGAGGTTATTGTTCGCATCGCCATTTGAGACTTCAGCATTAGGTATTGTTGCTGGGCTGGCGCCCGCCGGCTGAGATGGCAGTGAGTGCGCGGCGTCAGCGACATGGTGCTGTCCGCTCATCAAGGCGTCCGGACTCTCCTCGTTGATTCCAGGTTCCTGGTCTTCCTCGTTGAACAAGCCATCAGTCGAATCGTAGCCTGTGTCTTCAGCGAGGCGATTGCCACCATCGCCATCTGCCTCGTTTTCCCCGTCCGCAGGTAGGAACCCACCTCCCATATCTTCTGCATCACCATCCCCAGGTAGAAATCCGCCTCCCATCTCTTCTGCATCACCATCCTCGCGCACAAATCCGCCGCCTTCATAGTTCTCGTCCCCATTTTCAGGGCCTTCAGGCAAGAAGCCACCACCACTCTCACGAACCTCCTGTGCATCTTCAGGCAGGAAGCCACCGCCGCCACCTCCATCCTCAGCATCTGGCATATACTCATCTTCTTCATCGTCCTCAACGACAACACCACCACGCTTGCGACCGCTGCGGCGACCTGACGGTACAGAATCCCTGTAATCTTCGTCTTCACTTTCGATGGCCTTCTTCTTGTTCTTCCGAGCTAGCTTAGCAGGCTTTGCAAGTTCATCAAGTGTATATTGACCTGCTGTAGGCATGGTAGGATCGGATGTGTCTTCATAAAGAGCACTGATAGCACCGTCAGCGAAGTCAGTCTCGCTGACATCTTTACCATCAACATCAGGTCCTGCGACTTTCTCACTATAAGCCGCCACTCGCTCAGCAATGCGAAGACCTTTCATAAATCGCGACCATAGTCGAAGAGCAGTCAGGCTACGAGCTCTGCTTTCTTCTTCCAGAGCTTCCTGTTCTAGACCTTCGATCACTGCTTGTACTGCTGCGCGATGCTCTTCGGGAACGACAGCACCTTCAATGATCGCGGTCCCCTGACGACCCTGGAACTTGAATCCGGTGACGGCGTCAGCGTAGTCGATTTTCAGAGCGCGGGCAGCCTGTTGGGTCAGAGGGTGTTGGACATGTGCACCGCCCGCCGGCACCATTGACGGGACGTAGACGTCCAGATTGCCGAAGGCGTTTTTCGTGATCCTGCCACGAGTGACTGGTGGTGGCACGTAGACTTGGGTTTGATGGATCGAGTACAGTCCTGTCGTGCTAGGCTCCGCATCATGACCATCGTCTTCAAGGTCTCTGCGTCGAGAGATCCGAGCTGGAACATGCTTGAGTGGCTGTTCACCTTGCTTGACCTCTCGGCCAAGTCTGTACCACTTGTCTGCGCTTTTGCAGGACAGCACATCCTGCCGGCGAAAGACTGGTTCCATCCTTGGCTTTGCAGCAGTGCCTGCATTTACTTTGCCTGCTTCTCGCCGTGGATGCAGAACTTCATGCCGCCGCAAGTGTCTTTCTAATGCGTAGTATGGATGTCCCTTAAAGTCAAGCACATTGCTTGGAAGGCCCTCGCGCGCTTCCTTCTGCGCAAGCTCAGAATCCTCAACTTGATCTCGATCAAGTCTTTGACGGCGACGAAAAAGACGTAGGGCTGCTTTGAGCCACTTTGCGCCGTCCTCACCACTGCTTTCTACACGTTGGCGTCGAGTCTTCGCATTGAAAGCCTTGGCATAGCGCCGCGTCACATCTCGTGCCACGCCGTCTTCCTCAAAAGCTACCACGTACAACATCTGATTGAGATCGTAGGTCAATGGTGGTTCGATCTTGGTGGATTTGTTGACTGTGTTGGTCACCATTGGATCCACAGGTACCCATTTTTGGTGGGCTTCGTTGAAAGCTTCAACCCAGTAGACTGGGTATGACAGTGTGCGAATGGGTATCTTTTTCTCCTTCGGCGCCGCAACTTTTGGGCTAGCGGCGAAGCTGGGCTGACCAAGTCTGCGTCGAACAGAAGGGATTTTGCCAACGGCTGCGGATGAGCTGACGCCGCCATCGCTAGCACTGGCGTCGCTCAAATTGGGGTCTGTGTCAGATGCAATTGCAAAGACTGCCGGCTTCTTCTTTCTTACCGGTGTACTGGCCTTTGGTGGAGGGTTCGCGAATGGGAGTGTCTGCAGGGAGCACACAAGTCGTGTTTCTACACCCGCAGCGCGAAGCATGGCGCAGAACAACTGGTTACCGGTATCTTGAGAGCCTTCCAGATCTTTTGCTCCCGTTGCAAAATCGGCAAGATCCATAGGCTCGCCACCAGATGACGGAACCTCTTCACCGCTGTCTACTGGCCAGCGTGGTCTTGCCATCCCAGATTTTGTGATTCGAAATTCGGCTTTGAATGCAGCCTTTGCCTGTTCCAATCCATCGATGAACGAGCGGTTCCGTTGAAATTGGGTATCGTTCGTCTTTGGATTCAGGTAAGATCTCATGCGTTTATCGACCATTCGACCCATGATTTTCTGAACCGTTGGATGATTACATCTGCTATTTGCGTACATGCAGTGGCCCAGTAAAGTCAAGAAGTGGATTTTGTGCACCCGAAGACGGAACGCCTTTTCCAAGGCAGTAGCTGGTTTGCGACGATTCACAGCTGGCTTCTTGGTAATGCTCGATGGTGCCACGGATATCGATATGTCTTTAATCTCGTCGTCATCATCGTTGTCACTGTCCTTGACCGGGGCTGGACTTGCGGCATTATTCTGACCCAAGTCGACGTCCTCAAAGGCAAAGTCACTCTCCTCGGATTCAGACGAATATTCAGCAGTCTGCTGAGGCTTATCGCGAGTAGGTGCATCGCTATCGTATTGATCGTCTGTTTGCTGTGCTGGGGTCGATTTTGGGGGTTCGCTTACAGACGATGGAGGTGCTTGTCTCTGCGTGTTCGATTTGACGGGAGTGACGGGCTCGCGTGACACTTTTCGACGCTTCAACGGCCGACTAGCGATATCGAGTGGTTCAGCGGCGACTGCTTCTGCCACCATCTCGCCGTACACATCAGGTGGGGCGTCGGTGGCGGCATTCTTGCGTGTTCTTGCGCTGCGCCTGGGAGCGACTGCTGGCGCTTCGCGGGTCTTACCTTTGTCCCTGCTTGGAGCCATAGGATGTGTGCGTTAAGCGTAAACTGCTGCAACGCTAGGTATTCGATGCCTCCACGCGAAGATGTCGCGCGTGCATGTGATCAGCGTCTGAGCTTGACTCGGGTAGATTCTGTTGCCCGTCGGTCAAGCACGCTCAGGATGCGCAAGCTCTAAGTCAAGGTCGGTGATGTTGAAGTGAGGCTGAACACATGGTTGGTCGATAGCAGGGAAGTGCTTGAGACTTGCAAGTCACAGTAACAAGATGAGGTCACCAGGATGCCTAAAGTGAACACCGCATGGACCTGGCTGCTGTCTCGAAAGGAACGTGTCGCGCCTACGCTAGTCTGCTTTGGGCCAGCGCGGGCTTGTGTTGTTTATTCGTCGAGGGGACCTGCGCGCGCTGCTCGGTCCCGCCATGCAAAGACCAAAGCAAGTCAGCAAAACAATTGTTGCACCACCCACCACCATCCTCCCCACTAACGACAACAGCGACTCTCCGAAGATACGCGACAGGCCCACGACCCGCCACATGAACAGTTGACCTCACGACACACGCACCCGCCAGCATCAGCTCAAGTTTACACCGACACCGCCAAACACATCCCTCCCGCCCGAAGCATTGTCCATACCTCACTCACTACCTCACTCACTCACAAAGCGTCTGCCATGGAGAACTACCAGAAGATGGAGAAGATTGGCGAGGGTATGTGATTGTAGTGAAAATCTTCTTACACATCTCGCACTTTGCTAACATCACTTTCTCTCGCAGGCACGTACGGTGTTGTCTACAAAGCCCTCGACTTGAGCACGCCTGATCAGCGCATTGTTGCCCTCAAGAAGATCCGCCTCGAAGCCGAAGATGAAGGTGTCCCGTCCACTGCCATTCGCGAGATCTCGCTTCTCAAGGAAATGAACGACCCCAACATCGTGCGCCTCTTCAACATCGTCCACGCCGACGGCCACAAGCTCTACCTCGTCTTCGAGTACCTGGACATGGATCTGAAGAAGTACATGGAGGCTCTGCCCGTCAGCCAGGGTGGTCGCGGCAAGCCTCTGCCTGAGGGTGTCATGAACGGACGCAACGGGCACATGGGTCTCGGCCCGGACATGGTACGTCAAGGATGGCAGGCAATATTGGTCTCGCCGACCTGCTGACTTTTCACTGCAGGTCAAGAAGTTTACCCTTCAGCTCCTCGAAGGCACGCGCTACTGCCACGCCCACCGTGTCCTGCACCGTGACCTGAAGCCGCAGAACTTGCTCATCGACAAGGAAGGCAACTTGAAGTTGGCCGATTTTGGTCTGGCCCGCGCATTCGGTGTTCCTCTCCGCACTTACACTCACGAGGTCGTCACTCTCTGGTACCGTGCGCCCGAAATTCTGCTCGGTGGTCGTCAGTACTCCACTGGTGTCGACATGTGGTCCGTTGGCTGCATCTTCGCTGAGATGGCCACCCGCAAGCCTCTCTTCCCAGGCGACTCCGAGATCGACGAGATCTTCAAGATCTTCCGCATTCTTGGCACTCCAACTGAAGCAGACTGGCCTGGTGTGACATCCTTCCCAGACTTCAAGAGCAGCTTCCCTAAGTGGGAGAGGAAGCAGGATGACGAGATGGTCAATGCAGATGGTGTCAAGATTCTCGGCGAGAACGGCTTGGATCTGCTGGAGAGCATGCTGGTTTACGACCCCGCTGGACGTATCAGCGCAAAACAAGCTGTACACCACCCGTACTTCACCGAAGGCGGTCGTACTCTGAACAGGCAGAATGGTTACCACTGAGCGGATGGCGATGGTGCACTGCAACCACTGCATGCACCAATGTGCGTATGATCGAGAAAAAAAAAACGACAGGCATGAACATAAGGACTTGGAGGAGTGGGAATGAGGATATGCTCTGTGCTGAAACGGATCAGCTGGCAATGAGCTGTGGTTTTTGATCAGACCAAGAAGTACCCAACAACGCGACGTGCAGCGACTGCGCGCGCGACGGATTTCGTATTGTCATTGCATGGCCTTGGACAAGGCATTGGGTTCGGGCTAGGCGTTGTAATGGGGTTCTCAACTTTAGTGCCATTCGAGCTGTGCACAATCGATGCAGCAGATAGTCTTTTCTGGCAATGCTACCAACTTTTTCTCTTCAGACCACCGTCTCCATGACCCATTAAGACCAGCTCTAATAGCCAGATGCCAAACATCACATCAAAACGCCGCCAACACTCTCTTAGGCCCAGCAACCCACCTCGCCACCATAAAGGCCAGCAGCGCCAACACATAACACCCACCCGCAAAAACCACCAACCACAAATACCCCCCTCCAGGACTGCCATCCACAATCGCGCCTCCAATCGGCACCCCGACCAACGCCCCAAAACTCGAAATCGAAAACGTCGTCCCAACCCTCCTCCCTACCTCTCCAACCTCGCTAACCTGCGCAACGCAAACCGGCGTCAGACTAATCGCCGCCCCGCTCCAGAACCCGAACAACAGCGCGAAAACTGTCAGCGCCGCTTCGCTGCTGACGTCGAGAGCAGCGGGCGGTAGCCAGAGGCAGAAGATTAGAAGGGTGCAGGCCAGGGCTGTGGCGATCATGACGTTGAAACGGCCTAGACTGTCGGAGAGGTAGTTTGGGAGCGCGCGGCCGGGGACGGAGCCGGCGTTTAGAAAGGCTATGAGGCGGTATGATGTTCGGGGTGAGAGGCCAGATGCCAGGGCGGCGGAGGGGAGGTAGGTTATGGGAAGGAAGACGGCGAATTCGATGACGGTGATTGCGAGGGTTGTGGTCAAGTAGGAGGGGTCGTGAGCGAGAGGACGGAGGTCGATAGCGTGAAGAAGGATGGTTGGCAGACTGGGTTTCGAGTTGATTTTGCTTGTTGCCGGACTGTCAGCTTTTATGGCTGGGCGAGTTTGCAGCGTGAGGCAGGCTACTGTGCAACAGGCCAGCGAGATGAAGCCGATGATTCGCATCGTCCACGGGAAGCCGATGACGGGAGCCAAGTATAATGTGATCAGCGAGAACATGATCCCGCCCATGCCTCCGGCCGTGCAGGCTATGCCCGTTGCTAGACCTTGTCTCTTGGAGAACCAATGGCCGATCGTCGAGACGCTTGGGGTGAATAAGAAGCAAGCTGATAGACCACCCAGTGCGCCGAAGGATAGTAGGAACTGATAGTACTCTGGAGAACAGGCACGTTAGCTTTGCAGGACCAAAGACTAGTTGACTGGGTTCGTGGCATACCTTTACTGACGCTCAAACACATCAGAGATGCAACCATGCCGACAGAACCGGGGATGATGACCGGTCGCACGCCGTATCTGTCGAAAATCGCACCTGGGGGAATTCATTCGTGGTCAGAAACACTCTCTCCCAAAACTAATCCTCAATCGAATTTGCGTTATGAATATATCACTCACCCGCACAAGATCCTCCAATGTACAAGAAGAAAGCGTACAAACTGACGACCCACGCAGTCTGAGACTTGGGCAGCTCTGCGAGTTGGTTCTCTCCGATCCAAGCTTCAAGCACACCGATCGTGTTGAGCATTCCCATCGATGGGATCATCGCACACCAGGCGCCCAGTACTACTAACCAGGCACGCCAGCCTCCTTCTGGAAATATTCCAACGGTGTCGGCGTTGGAAGATTGTTGGGATTCATTCTTGAGGGGTCCTGAAGGTGTCATGATGTATTGAAGTGTCGAGATGGCGACTTGGGGGAGGTCTGATGGTGAGTTGAATGATACATCAGATCATCTTATGTAGGATGTGCGGCGCCCAAAAAAGAAAAAAGAATTGCAATTTGTAAGCCAAGTCGGAATATATGCCTGGTTGAATATGAGACTATAGGGTATCGGCCTGACAAGTCGTAAGGTATATTCTTGACGGAAAAGTGGTACATAATTATCGTACGAAGGAAGCAAGTTGATATGCAGATCTTTGACGGCGCAAGTGGGTCTCTGCTAGCGCGATGAATCGTACCATGATAAGGGTCTTATCGCTCACTTGCCGAATGTACATGAAGAAAACCGCTATGGGCCGATATTTACCAATGGGGAAGCGGCAATCGGTATGTTCACACATCATCATCCTGCTCATGTAGCACGAACGTTTGCACGATGCACATGGCTTTATCGAAAGACATCTCTCTCTTTGAATAAGCATCATTCTTCTACGTTCACGTCGTTCACTTCAACCATCAGAAGCCTCGTCTTTAAACCTGATCAGACAAGGCTCTGGTCGATAGGAGAATGCTTACGCTACTTTGGTTTGCAACATGCGTTCAATTCTCATCGATCCTGGACATGTCGAAGTCTGTCTACAGCTCCATCCAAATTCCAGCCATCCCATTTACGGCGGCAGCGATGAAATTTTTCGAGATGTTGAAACAAATGATCCTTGCGGGTGAAGGTTCGTTCAGCAACCTGCCGGTCCGCGCAAGCTACGAATTCGTGCGAGAGGAAATGCTTCTCATCTGGATCCGGAAAACCACAAAGCGAACACTCAGGCCCGGACTGCGAAATCCTCCATACCGTGGAAGGCTCTCCTGGTAAAATCAAGTTTGAGCATACCCATGTTTCTTTTGATGGTGAGTGGATAGCTCGCTCATGGCGGAGCAGATCAGACTTCCGAGTAAAAGTGCGTACGCATTCGGTGCAGCGGAACTCAGAACGCTTGGAACGGCGGTGGCGCTTATGTGACAGCGCTTCCAGACTGTCTTCTCCAAACGAACGCCTGGAGGATGCATGAGATAGCCGTGAGTTGCAGGACGATGTCGTAGCAGACGACGAGTCGACGGAGCCTGGCAGAGAATGCCATATCCCATCTGAGCCGAAGTCTGATATGGGCGTGTCTCCGAAGCCATGGTGTGGTGCTTGCTGCAATGCGTCGAGACTGCTTGTGCTTGACGCTAGGCCTATGGCGCGCTCGATATCGGCAAACTGTGCTGGTTCCGCATCTGGTGGAGAGTGCTGCCAACGCTCGAGCGGAGTCATGTCTACTATCGATTTTTGGGGCATCGGGGATCCTTGACGGTGGATTTCCAGACTCGCGGCAGAAGTAGCTTGCTCTGATTGCTTCTTCCGTCTCCGAGCATTGCCGAACCAATTATCAATCTGAGTCCTACTAAGCCCAGAAGCAGAGGCAAGCTGTTGCTTATCGCATTCAGGAGGATATGGATGCTCCAGATGACTGCTGAACCACAAGCGTAATGGTCGTGTGCTGGTCTTGGATCGAGACGTCGACCTCTTGCTAGCTCGCGTCATAGGCTCTACTACCAGTGCCACGTTTTTGTCACGGCTTTGATGAACTTCGCATGCACGCTCATCCTCATAGACTCCGTGCAGCTGACCTATCACAGGATTTGGTGTCTCAAACGTTGAAGCTTGCCGTTTGGCAGGGCCAGCCAGGCTGCAATGTCGATACAGAGCCACACAACTTGAACATGCCGTGATGGGGTTTGGATTGGCATTCGTAGTCTGAAGCATGAAACACTGGAGGCGCAATCGTTTGCAATGGTTGCACGGGACAGGTGGACGCCACCCACCTTGCAACCGGAAGAACTCGTCCATGGCGCAAAGTTCATTGGGATCAGTGTTAATCAGAGATCGTGCTTCTGATGGTATTGTCGTCTGTTCCGTTTGGCCCGAAGATCTGGTGACATCTTCTTGCACACGATGTAAGTCAGCGGGATTGACAAACTCGTTCACGAAGCCGGTTTGCATCAAATAATGTGCATCGTGGTCTCTCTGCTCAAGAGCTCGAGCTCCAAAGAATTCTGTTTCTATATTGGCGTCGTCAAAGTCGTCGCTGTTGGAGTCGAGATCTTCGACATAGTCGTGTAACCATGAAATGTCACCAGAGCCATGTTCCATGTTGAAAGCCGTCGTAGCCGGACCAGCAAAACGAATTAGGGATGTATCGGAAGGTAGTGGGGTAAATGAAATGACAATGCCGATGCGTGGCCGCACAGTGATTTGCAGCAACGAGACATCCTGCAGTAGCTCTACAGTAAAATCAATTGCGTAGTTTGCGTGGTCATCGGAAATTGAGTCTGTAGTCAGAGGGCGCAATCGCCAGACGAGAACAGGGCAACCGAATCTCGGAGACAGACGTGCTGATAACTACGCACATGAAGACCAGAAAATACATAATGCGCCGAACTTGTGCGAGTTTAGGCCATCACCTGTCTCCAGAAGGCGGGCGATCTTGTTTATGGAAGGCGTATGAAGGTCTTTCCAACGTTGTGCACACAGCAGTATAAGAGTCGTTGAAAGGTAAGAGACATTTCATGAACATTTTTTTATCTTTCTTTGTTTCACATTATCACCCTATTAATTCTTCGCGGAGAAAACACGATGAGCAGCTCACGTCGAAGCGTATACTTCAATGACAAGTGGCGGTCATGGAACTCGGAGTCATGCAAATCAACGGAGAAAGTGCACGATTTTCATCGTGGTCTCCCAGATTACAGGCAAACACCTCTTGTGAAGCTTGATGACCTAGCAAAGGAAGTTGGGGTGCGAGCCATCTATCTAAAAGATGAAGGTAGCAGGTTCGGTCTGCCATCTTTCAAGGTGTTGGGTGCATCATGGGGCACATATCGAGCCATCACCTCACGCCTCAATCTCTCTTTGGGCTGCGACCTCGACGCTGTTAGACAAGCGCTCATCGGACAGAACATCTCGTTGCATGCCGCAACCGATGGAAACCACGGACGGGCTGTCGCGCGTATGGGTCACTGGCTGGGCCTGCCAGTGGTAATCTGCGTACCTGCGGGTATGCATCGATCTACCATCAGTCTCATCGAATCTGAGGGTGCTTGTGTCTCTCAATCTACCGGCAATTACGACCAGGCTGTCCTTGAGGCGCAGGCTGCAGCAAACACAGATGACGGCATCCTGATCCAAGATTTTGCTTTCGGGGACTACACAGATATTCCACAGGTCAGCCGAAATCGTATCCCTCTAGCAAATTTGTACGTGAATTAACAGCAACTTAGTGGATTGTGGATGGATACGGTACAATGATGTCCGAAATTGATGACCAGCTCGGAGAAGAACAAGCTACGCATGTCTTTGCTCCTGTGGGCGTCGGTTCCTTCGCTCAAGCTGTTACTTCACACTTTCGTCGAGGATGTAGGTCCACGCGGGTTATCTGCGTTGAGCCGGATATCGCCGCATGTCTATGGAAAAGCCTGTCGTGCGGTGCATCTACCGCGATCGAGACAGTACCGACTATCATGGCTGGGCTAGATTGCGGCACCGTATCCACGACGGCATGGCCAATATTGAGCAAGGGTCTCTGCGCAAGTGTCACAGTATCTGACTTCGAGGCACATTCTGCTTCGCTCTACCTGGGCACTTGTGGCGTTTCCGCAGGTCCATGTAGTGGCAGTACAGTCGCAGCACTACGACGTCTCTCCTCAGCCGACAGGGAGCGCCTTGGAGTCGACTCGAATAGCGTAATCGTATTGCCATGTACTGAAGGAGCGAGAGATTACGAAACACCCCTGGATGTCGCCACCGATGACCCTGTTGAGCTCACTCAGCTCTTGGTGCAGATCAACTCAGCAAATCCCAACATGGGCTCCATCCCAGGTCCGGGTGAAACTGCGATCGCGCGCTACATTGCAGCATGGCTTGAACACCGGGATCTGGAAACTCACTGGATAGAGCCCACTCGCGGACGACCCTCGATCGTCGGAGTCATGCGCGGCTCTGGTGGCGGTAAATCACTCATGTTTAATGGTCACATCGACACTGTCACTCTGGTAGGCTACGACAAGGGTCCGCTGAGTGGCACTATCGAGAACGGCAAACTCTACGGAAGAGGTGCAGCCGACATGAAATGCGGTGTCGCTGCGGCCATGGTCGCCCTAGCAAATACCAAGCATCTGGGCTTGCATGGAGATGTCATTTTCGCCGGTGTTGCCGATGAGGAAGACTTGAGCATTGGCACCGAGGATGTGCTGAGAGCCGGATGGAGGGCTGATGGTGCTATCGTGAACGAACCAACAAATCTGTGTGTCGTGAACGCGCACAAGGGCTTCGTTTGGCTTGAGGTCAACATACACGGCGTTGCTTCTCACGGCTCGCGAGCGGATCTTGGGGTGGATGCTATCGGCAAAGCCGGACATTTCCTCGCTGAGCTCGATCGACACGCGCAACGTCTCCGTGTCTCCAGGCCAGACTCACTAATTGGTCCCCCTACTATTCACGCCTCTTTGATCAAAGGTGGCGAGGAAGCGTCATCATATCCAGCGAATTGTCTCATAACCCTGGAACGCCGCACGCTGGTGGGTGAGACGTCTTCATCGGTGGAGCAGGAGATCCATGATCTTTTGGAGAAGATTCAGAAGCAGGTTGAGGATTTCAAATTCGACGTCAAAGCTACTGCGTCTAGGCCTGCTTTTGAGATTGATCGCGACGATGCATTCTGCCGTATTGTTTGCGAAGAAGCAGGTACAGCTATGAGCACTACTCCGACAGTCAAAGGCGAACCATACTGGACAGATTGCGCTCTTCTGGCAGCCGAGGGTATCCCATCTGTACTTTGGGGTCCGATTGGTGGAGGTCTGCACGCGAAGGAGGAGTGGGTTGACGTTGAGTCTATCAAGACGGTTTCAAGCGCCTTGACATCAATCGCCAACAAGTTCTGCAAGTAATATTTCGGAGCAAATGACAAGTTTCTGCAGTACAGCAAGACGGTCAATAGATGCCACCACTGTCTCCAGATACTGGTGGCCGCGACCATTTGAACAGGTACATCAAGGCATGTCGACATACCAGTATGCGCTAAGGGAAACGCACAGTGAATAGAGGTGTTTCTAATAACGATCCTTCGCTGGATACACATAGTTTCAGAGATGAGCTCTTCAACAGCCATGAGCTTGGCTTCGGGTTTTATCTTGGGTCCACTGATGACTTCCAGGGGTTTGACATTGATAAGTTCCCAGCATGAGTATAGATCGCTTGCGTAAACTGCTTGGGAATTGTTCTTATAGACCACGGGCGACGGGCGTGCGCATGATCCACTGTCATTTTGACGCCAGTCTTTATAACTCAAGTCCACTTGAGTTTGGCCTCGACGTTCCAAATGGTCGATAGCATCCGCGGTCCTCCGGACCGGCGTAACTTTGAAATTGCATGATTTATATATTGGAATTGCCTGAGAGGCCACTACTAGGCACAGAGTTAGTTCTATCTCCGGCTCAAAGCGAAGCCGGGCATCCGAAACTCAAGAGCAGGTGTAGAACGGGAGCTCTCAAAAAGAGCCACTGTTGTGTTGCACAAACTACTCTCTGGAAACAAGAATCAGTACCTGTTCGTAGCAAATATGTAAGCCTGGATTGCCAATATTTACAGAATTTACGCTGTCTGTCAACTGACCTTCTCTGTGTGTTTGCGAGCAAGCATGCAAGCAATCACACCAAGCGACAAATCAGGGGACTACATTCATGGTGCGAAGCCCACGAAAATGCGTATAAGCAAATATATCAGAGCCACCAGGTTGGACATGTTTAAGCCAGTTTATGAGCGTACACGCGCTGCGCTGATTGAGGTACGTCCAAAGCATAAAAATTATGCCGAGATACGATCTTTGACGCTGCGACAGGGTGCTATCTATCCCACCAACAGCTTAAACTTTTTGAAGAACGCTCATGGCAAGAATGGAACTCATGACTCCAGTAACGATCAGAGCGGCAGCGATAATGTATCCATACCACTCAAGCTCAATGTTATCATTGTCGGAGCAGGACTTGGAGGGCTCGCGACCGCCGTGGCTCTGAGATTGCACGGCCATCAAGTAACGGTATTAGAACAAGCACCAGCGCTAGCAGAGGCAAGTATTGACTAGAACCAAGCATCTTGTTGGCACATTTTCCAATGTTTACCGACTGATAGTGACCAAGGTCGGCGCTGGAATACAGATCCCGCCAAACTCGAGTCGAATTTTGCACGACTGGGGCCTTGGGCCGCGGCTGGATGCGGTCGCAGTACAGCTGGGCGCAATGATCATCCGCCGATGACGGATGGGACAGCAGGTAACAATTTTGAGGATCTGCTTGTTGTAGATGCATGGTCTGACGGTTCGACGCTTCGCAGGTTGCGCAAGGTGATTTCCAAGGTCGACAAATTGCAGAAGTGGCCACTCATGACGGGTGCTGCGAGGAAGGGATTGATTTCTCGCTCCAACAAACTTCTGATCCTTGGGGATGCAGCACATGCTATGCTTCCATTCATGTCGCAAGGTATGTTGTATCTTTCGCAGCTCCGTTCTCGCGATCGATCATTAAATTTGCGATAGGTGCTGCTATGGCAGTTGGAGATGCTGCTGCTTTGGCGACTGCACTGGAAGATACACGGGGCGAAGGTGATCTCGCTCGAGTGCTCCGTGTCTTTGAAGAAGTCAGAAGTGAGCGTACTAGGCAGATGCAACAGGCGAGCTTTCTCAATGCCCAGCTCCTGCATTTCGCAGACGGCCCAGAACAACAAGCGAGAGATGCAGCAATGGAGGCTGAAGTACTGGGCCTGCACTTCGAGACGAGCTCGAATCAATGGAGTGATCCGGTGACGCAGCGATGGGCGTATGGTTACGATGCCGTCAGCGTGATCCAACAACGACTGTGGGCATCACGCAATTAGGCTCTGATTCAACGGCCAGCCCGATTGGGTTCTGACATCTAGCTATAATATCACTACCAAGTCATTGTACGGGATGCAGACGAGCGCAGATAGTGTCATACCGCTTGCATTTGACGTGACAGGCTTCCTACGCGAGTACGAGCTCGTGTGGGGCTGCGTAAGGCAGCAGCTACCGACAAAACACGAAGCTTTCGTATCGTCACAAACAAACATTGCACTAAAACAGACCTCCAACAATGGCGGGAAGACTGATCGCTCCGCTACTTTCAGTTACCAACGTTGTGCTGGTAGCCGCTAAATGCTTCGAGCCTTCGCCGGCTTTTCCAGTGCCGCAATGGGGCAAGGTATGAACTCAATAGCAAGTTACCTGTTCAAACCATTGACCAAAATTGCGTTCAGTCAGGACCATCAATTCCAGCATTGGTTTTCTCTTCCATCTCTGATGGAATAGAGAAGATTGACGAAGATTTGCTCGTCCGCTCATCTTTCTCCATCGAGGTAACCTCGGCCGATGAGACTTTGTGGACCAAGTACCACAGTTCTCAACAACATGACAGAGATAGACCAGGCATGACCTCTATCGACGGAGACAGCCAGTACCGTATCGCTTCGATTACCAAGGTCTTCACGACTCTTGGACTGCTTTACCAGCATGAGTCTGGTAATCTCAACCTCGACGATCCTGTTGACAAGTATATCCCGGAGCTGAAGGAGTCCGACAAAGGCGAGCTACCGTGGGAAGATATCACTCTTCGCATTCTCGCCAGTCAATTGTAAGCTTTCATGCTTTTCATCGGTATTTCTGGCACGAGTTTCGATTGCACAGTTCGCTAATGCAACACACCTTCCGCAGATCTGGTATACCTAGAGACTTCGCAAAAGACAGGACGGCATGCACAACTGGTCCCGACACTGCTGTACAAGAACGAAAGCACCAAGCAAGGCGAAATATGGAGGTTCTTGATCGTGCAAGAGCGCAAGGAAAAGACTTCGGGTCACGGATTGTTCGATGAATTCTGCGTGACTGACGTCGATACTACCTCTTACGGTACGTTGCCACTGAACGAAGTTATATTCTGGCACGAAGACGGGCTCGTGGAGCTACCCGCGTTCCAAGTTGTGTTCAAGCCGGCTGCTGACAGAAGCCCGGAAGGTGGCTCATGGTCTGCTTCGTTTGAGAACTTGTTGCAGCATGTCATTAGTTGAGAATCTTCTGGCGCGAACAAGTCCAGTAGGGGCTGCATGACGACTTCTTAGCTTGCGATGTGGCTGTTCGGATTCCGCTAGGACATGTAGCAAATGTAGTGTGTCGTTTAGAGGGGTTTGCAATTTTGAAAGCAAACGGGTCGTTGGTGAAGATTGTGCGGTAGTGCACGACTAGACAATGGTGAACAGCTCTCAAACGTTCGCAGGCATCGAATATCAGGCATGACTCCCATACTAGATATGCTCCTCACCATGACGTTCCAACAAATCGTTCACAATTCGTTCCAACCTCCTCAACCATGTTCAAAAAAGCAAAACGCAAGCTAGCCACAGCAACACACGAAGCAGCACGGCGAGCCCGAGCCTATGTAGCTGTGAGACACATCTCTGATTCCTCAAGTGACGGAGGGCCCTTGCCCGCTCCTCGTAAACGAGTCTTTCCGAAGAAGCGCGAAACTTCACCACGATCAGAAATAACGTTGAAGCGAAAGGCGGTCGTCAAAAATCTGGCGAAGCCGGAGAATGCCTCGCAACTCGAACTCGACAGCCATGACCGCACAGCATCTTGCGCGGCGAAGCGTCCGCCGCTAGAGTCGAAGAACCCAGAAGATGACAACTCGCAACCCTGTGCCAGCATAAAAAGCAGCACTCTCCAGCATTCATCAATCGGGAATGAAGACATGAAGTTCATCACCCTTCGTTTCCCGAACCAGCAACTCCAAGCCTTACTATTGCCCCCATTCACACACCAAAGAACACGAGCGCTCGTCCACGCCAGACAGGATCTTAGAGCAGTCAAGTCAGAGCTGCCTGCAACTGCCGCGGAGGTGGACAGCCTGGTCGTAGCACAGAGCGAGCTGGAAGAGCAAGATTACCCCGAGGTTCCGGGAGCCTTCTTGGATGATGATGCTTATGCGGAGAAAGAGCGGCGTCGACTGCTGATGACTACGATCAAGAAGAAGATCAGGTTCTGCGAACTGACGCTGGAAGATCTTGAAGCGCAAAAACCGCGATTGGAGGCGGATCTCGAGGCACTGCAGGAGCAGTTTTTTGATGGCCTTGAGCAGGCGGTGCGTGATGATTCAGTGGCGTGTGCATCAAGATCTAAGGCTGGAAGTTCATGGAATACGGGTGTGCGGGCAACAGGGTGAAATTGATGGACGTCAACAATTAATCTGAAAAGTTAGCCCTTGCACACTGTCGTCACACATGGAGGGATTGATGTTATAGAAAAGCCCTGGCTATGTGCTGAAGTTCTTTTTGTGCTAGTTATCTGATCAACAGACATTGTTCAACACATTGCTGAGCGCCGCCTTCTCAAGCGTATCGACACTCAAGCCATAGTACTGCTTCACCTGGATCCAGGCGCGCACATACTCGCACTGGTAGTCCTCGCGCTCCGGCAGCCACTCAGCAGGGTCCTTGTCTCCCTTCTGACGGTTGCTGGTGGCACTAACGGCAAGAAGCTGAGGGCGGGTCAAGCTGAAAGAGTCAGTAGGTGCTGCGAGCGCTAATGTGAAGCGGTAGATACTTACTCGTTGGCGAACTGCTCGCGGCGAGCGTCAGTCCAAGTGCGTGCGCCAGAGACCCATGCTTCTTTCTGCGATGGTCTTAGTATATGCTGTCCCGTATCAATTGCATTTGATGGACTTACGAGGGGGACAAGATGGTCAATGTCAAGTTCGCTCGCCACGGTGAAGGTCAAGCCATCGTAGTCACTGTACCAAGAGCCGGAGGTCGAAGCGCAGGCACTGCTTGTCACTACACTGCTACCGTCGCGCTTCAATACAGTCTCTCTAGTATTGCAAGTGCCGCTGATGGTGATCCAGTGGTTGAAGAGATCACGGTCGTATGCCGGGCTGTTACTCTCGGCTTCGACGGTCAGCTGCGACAGATAGGATCTCGCAGTAGCAACAGAAACGGGTGTAGGTAGGTTTCCACGGCGCGAGACAGCAGGTTCGATGGGGGCAGCAAAGGCCGTGCTGGCAGCAAAGAGAACTGCAAGAGCGGTGTTGAGAGCCATTGGAAGCGAATGACTATATCAGCGAATGTGGGTAGGAACTCAGCACCGGACTTGTCGCAGGATAGCAGCGTGTAGAGCGAAAGGCAGAGTAAGCAAGATTAATTATATATATGATGGCCTACATCTGTTAAGATAGGCACCTTCCTCATGTGTGCATCGTGTCTCCCACTCAAAGCAGTGCAACACCCGTGATAAGCGTCAGAGTAATGTAGGCATGCATATGCTACGTGAACTCTGAGCCATACACGTGTGAGTGGGCAGCATTCTTCCTTGGTGTTTCAGTGTGAACTAACAGCTGGGCTGCATTGGTTTGCTCAGGGCCAGCAGCCAAGTCCTGCACAATGTCGATCTTTGCCATTGACATGAAGCCTCGGCAGCCAGCTGAGCCAATGAACCAATCGTCAATATCACACGCTGGAATAGTAGTACAAGGATCAGCAATCGTGCGGCCAAAGGTATGCGGAAGTTTCGCCGTTGGAGCATTCTCCTGCAATGATAAGAAGCACGTGTGTGGATGCTTCCGAGGAAACCCCACATTGCTCTTTCCTTTCTGGTCGGACTCCGACGCTCCGGACGACCGCTATTTCGTAGTGCCCTGACTTCCACCACGCCTCTGAGATAAGGATGCAAGCATCTGCGGAAGAATTATATCACCTTCTCACAGCGTGAAGGAGCCGTTTCGTGGCATAAATTGAGTTGATGGTCAAAAGCCGAAAGTATTCTGGAAGGCGGCGTCGGGGACATTGACATTAGCGAACTGGTTCTGTTGAGCAGACATGACCAAGTTGGGGTTCAGAAACATGTCCCACTCGAATGGCATATCCATATTCCAATCGACATTCGGCGCCTCGGTCATGCCGCTAGTAGAGCCAATGCTGGGCGGATTGTCGACTGTAGGCACCTCGGGTAGTGCTGAAAGAGCTTCGAGTTCTTTCTCTTTGCGCAAGCGACTCATGCGCACCATGGCTATTGCTTGATTGTTTGCCTCCCGAACCATGTGCGTCGGATACGCGTCTGCGATTTGCTGAAGAAGGGCCATAGCATTGGTAATGTGACTGAGCGATTTGGGTGTGCTGACCGCAAGAGCGACATTCACGAACTGGAAAGGTACGTGCAGCACATTCCACCAGGGTGTGCGGGTCTCCAGTAATGCCCTAGAGGCTTCGAGCGCAGCCTTTCCAATATTGAGGATCGATTCCGCACGGTCTTTGGCATCAGTGAGACTCATTAGCCAGAGTCTTCGGTAAATGGCGAACGCCATATCAGCTCTGAGTAGTGTCATGAATGAAGACTCGGTGGTCATCTCCTCGATTCGCGTGAGCGCGTTGCCCAAAGCTGCAGGCGGATCTGGTTCCCGCTCACGGTCTACAAAGTCACTAGGTAGCATATCGGCGAGCTCGACAAATAGATTTGCGTGTCCTGTGACGTCTGGTGCTGGCTTTTTAGTCGTGATCACATCAAAGTTGACTCTAGATCGGCCATACTCGAATGAAAAGACGATGTTAAGAGCGCGCGCAATCCAGAAAAGCTTTCTCCGTGTCTTCACGAGGCGGTGATCCGCAGCACTTGCTGCTGGGTACACAACTGCGATTGTCTGCATTTCCTTGTGAAGTCCGCTTGCCTCCGCTTGGTGCATTGCGATTGAGCTTGCCAGCCAAGATCCGTGTGGTCGTCCGGTGCATCGCATGTAGATGGTGATCAGGATCCAAGTAGCTGTAGTATTGGGCGAAGGATTGATGCTGAGCCTACGCCATGTCATAATTGTCTTGGTCATACGAACGCACTCAGCCTCCTTCGGGTGAGGATTGGGCGAAAAGAAAGAGCCCAATGCCGCGACCATGAGCAAGATAGGGTCAAGCTCATTGAATCCATTCGTGTCTGCATAGCGAGCAGCGGCGCGTTCCAGGAAGTCAGCCTCTTCCAGCAGTCCCAGTTCCGGCTTCACAATGGCAAAGTAAACAGCAGCAAGGCGTTGCATGTCGACCCACGACACAATGGTGCTGATGTCGAAGACGGGATCCTGCTCCTCTTGGCGGATGCCCATGCACCATCCAAAGCTGTGCAGACGAGGAATGGTCTCAGACTCCATGTCCATGCCGAGGATTCTAGGAAAGGCAATGGCGGAGTTTGCGCGGACAAAACGAGTCTTAACAGGATCCAAAATACTGCGATGATGGAAGCGCGCTCCAGGAGCCGTGAGAGGATGCGCTTGGAGTTGGATGACGCTGGGCTTCACATCATGCGTCTCTGGCCAGCTGGGCTGCTGGTGGACAAGCTCAGGCGGGTTGTCGCCATTCATGTGATGGGTAGAGTGGCGCTTGCCGGGCGCATACTCGCACTGGTACTCATAGCGCACGCAAGTGCCGCATGGCATCTTGCCATCGCATTTGCGCTTCCTTTGGCGACCTGGGTAGGGGTTAGTGGATGGGGATGTCTCGTAGGGCTGAACCGGAGCCAGCAAGCTGAAGACTCACATGGGGCGCAAGCCGCTCTGCTGCGCTGACGGCCCTGGTGGTCTCCCTCGGGCGTGGCGGAGCGCGATCTTTTGGCGTCGCTGTCGCTGGGCATTTTCTGGTATCGCTCAGGCCGTGAGGAGGAGTTGGTGGTGAATTTTTTTCGCCCTCGCTCAGCTGCCCTCGGACATGGACGCGTACGTTCGCTCTCAGGAGCTGGCTGGGGCGGCCAGCCTTGGGTTAGTGTCTGCGATCAGGCTTGGCTACGATTAGCCAATGAGTAGCGGCACTGCGTCCCGACCGATGTACTCTGATGACTGCACATTATCTGCGGCATCGCTGAGTAAACCAGACGTGTTGCACAGTCAAATAAAGAAGTGCCTGAGGCCGGCAGAGTCGCTTGAGCGCCTCCAGGACTAGGAGTAGCCATCTAGTGGGCGACAAGAGGAGCTATCTTTTGCACTGCCTCAATACGGTGGGCGATATATATCACCACGACACACACGCGCCATGGGACGGCTAATTCGAAAGCGGTTAGACTCGACTCGCCCAAATATCCAGCCGACTTGGAGCTCCTCCTCCTGACATAATATAGACTGTTTGGTTGCCGACAAAGGCCGACATGTCGTGTCGATATGCGGGGCTTCGTATTGATAACATATATCTTCGACAGACGTGATCTTATATGTAGTTCAACGTATACAGAAGCCTCAATCATACAAAAAGTAACTCCATCATGGTCGTCGACAATGAGATCAAAGGAAGGCTTGCCTTGATCACAGGAGCTTCAGGAGGGTAAGAATGGACAGCCGAGAGATATGTTCGTGTATCAATATAGGTCTTTACTTACTAAACAACAGCATCGGAGCAGCCTGCGCTCGCGATCTCCTCGCAAATGGTGCATCTCTCGCACTCACCTACAGCACGAACAAAGCCAATCTAGACCAACTGGTATCAGACATTACCCCTCAAGCAGCAGGCCGAACCATCTCATCTCACCAATGTGATGTCGGCAAAGAAGGCGACCTGCAACGACTTTTCGACGAAGTCAAACAACAACATGGCCAACATCCCGACATTCTCGTCGTGAACGCAGGGTATGGCAAGCGTGTAAGCAACATCCTCGAAATCGACATCGAGGAGTGGGATTATACGATCAATGTCAACCTGCGAAGCTCGTTCATCATTACGAAGCTGGCTGTGCCGCATATGCTTGAGCAGGCGTGGGGAAGAGTGATTTATATCTCTTCGATTGCTGCGGGTGGCACTAGTATCAACGGTTGCCACTACAGTGCATCCAAGGGTAAGACGCTACATATGTCAGTATCTGTCTAGTAGCTGATTATCTCTCACAGCCGGCGTTCAAGGCCTCTCGAAGAATCTGGCCAACAAGATGGGCAAGAGCGGCATCACATTCAACGACGTTGCGCCTGCAATGATCACCGGCACTGGAATGATCCACACCGAAGAACAACTCAAAGGCACTCCCGGAGACGTCAAGAATATTCCAGTGGGTCGAAGTGGAAGCACAGAGGAGTGCGCGAACGTGGTCACCATGTTGTGTCGAACTGGTTACATGACAGGGCAAAGTTTGCTACTCTCAGGAGGACTCAAGTAGACTGTTGGAAAGCCGTAGACGACTGCCTAGGACAACTGACCGAGGCGTCGAAACATAGTGAAAGATTGTTGTGGAGTGTGGTTTTTAAGGCCCAAGGTGCAAGGCGTGAAATCATGTCTTCCACAAATGCTGCAGGCTCGCCATGAATTCGTTGTGATGCGATAGGAAGAAAGATCAGCGCTCTCAATAGTCGTGATATCATGCTAGATGATTTTCTGCAAGCATAATTCGAGGCGGTGTGATACCAAGGCAAATGGACTCATGGCAGCCCCTTCATTTGGCAGTTTCCATATCGTGGGCAGTCAGTCACGTGTGTGCCTTGTAGCGCACAAGACATGCAGCACGCATGAACGCTGAAAGGTAGCACGAGCAGTACATTTACAGAGTACATGTGTACTTGATGACATGACGAGCAAGGAAAGAAAGAACATGAAGGTTCGCTTGCTTGCTCGGCTGCTGAGATCGACAGTGCATGTGCCACCACCAGGCCAAGGGCATCCTTGTATGCCTATGTCAACACAAGCCCCGCCACGCTGTTAAGACACCCTCCACATTGCTGTGAAATCTGTTCCATCTTGCTGGAAGATACGCAAAAAGTATCATCAATCATCAGTCACAAGAATTTGACAAGGACAGCCGCTGCTATAAAGGAACACAGAAAGGATTTGAGAAATGCAGTCCTTCCTCACGGCAGCCCTACCCGTGCCAAAACAGAAACCAGCAGCAGCATGACTTGCACGCGCGCCCGAGGTGGATGCAAGAGTGGAGTTACGCGGAAGAAACACTGCAGTTAGTGCCACTCAGACAGCTGCAAGATCCCAAGCCTTTCGTCATAACTGTGGCACGTATCCTCCCTTCATTTGTGTACATCGAAAGGCGGCCACAACGGCGGAAGCACACACAATGTTCTTTCGTCAGATGTGGCGGCGAATGGTGTAGATCTAGGGATTGATTGCACGCAGCAGTACTAGTTGTGGCACAGCACCCATAAGCTACGTATATGTACATCATGTACCTCCTAGTAGGTTTGCGTCTACTTCCCTGCTTATCTACCTACTTCTTCACAGCTGCTCACCTGAATCATACTATCTGCTTTGGCGACTTCACTCAACGCTACACTAATTCGAATCATACTCTCGGCCTAGTCCCACACACATATACAACTCATAATGCCCGATATAGCACCCGAAGGTCCCCTCGACCAGAACAAAGTAGAATACACCATCACATCCATCCACTTCTCTTCCAACTAACCACAGCATAGGGTCTCCTCAGTGTCGTCGGCGATCCAGTCGGCCAGGTCCTCGATAAAACTCTCAAGCCCACCGTTGGCCATATCACGGGCGCCATCGGCGGCCCTCACGGCGAAGCCGCCGAACGCATGCAGAATGTTACCAAGAACGCCTACAAATGGGAGGGCAACAAGGAGAATGTGCAGGACAAGGATCTGCCTGGCGGAGAGAGGATTGGAGGGAACAGGCAGACGGCGCAGAACCCGCTTGGGTTGTAGCCGTACTGTGACTGAGCATAGTCTTGTTGTTGGATCGAGCATGTTTCTTTTGTCCTTTTTGTATGATAGCGAGTTCTTTTGTGGGCGAAATTGCGCTGCTTAAGACGCTTTGTGGAGGAGTGGTGTGCATAGCGATTCGTTCATTCATTTGCATCGGGACATGAATTAGTATGAAACACGAATTTTACGACCGAGAATGTGTTCCTCCGTGTGCTCCTTTTCGCGGATTACATTCGCTGGTATACAATATGATTTAACGTCTATGCGGCAGCAGTGGGCTTGCCACCACTCGAGATCAGGTCCAAGAAACCCTGCTTGCTCATCTCGTTCATCCTCTCTTCTCTCTTGCCAAGACCGACCACGCCATCCTCCTTCGCAGCCTTCATGGCAGTCTCAGCCTTGACCTGTGCTGCCCTTACGGCGTTGAAGAGCTTCACCACACCTCTTTGTGCCGTCTTCTTCAATCTCTTCTCCTCCTCCATCACTGCACCTGTTGCCACATTCTCGTTCTCCAGACCCAAGACGTCCTTCACACGGCCCTTCTCGAGCAATGCTCTCTTCTCAGTCTTGATCTGTGCGCGAGCCTTAGACTCCAACTTCGAGTCTGCCAATGACTTGTTTGCCTCGGCGGCCGTCTTCGATCTACTCAGCACAGGGTCTGCTCGTTTCGATGTGCTGAGTTTTGTGTCAAGAATCTTGGACATGCTGGTTGCGAACGCATTGGGATCGTTGCGCTTCTTTTTCTCTGCAGCTGCATTGCTGGAAGTCATGGATTCGTTGTCGGATTCAAGATCGGGCTCATCATCCTCGTCCTCGTCCATGCTGCTCTCGCCAGTCGCGACCTCGTCCAGATCCATGACGTCGTCGTCGGCATCGCTTTCGTCTTGTAGAGGCGCAGCGTTCAGAGCTGTGTTTGTAGCAAGGTCATGGGCCTCATCTTCTGACTCCTCCTCTTCATCTTCGTCGTCGCTCTCGGGAGCCGGCTTCTTCGTCTTGATCGGAAGAGTGTGCTTCAATATGGGCTTTGCAGGTGTAGATTTGGGCTTTGCAGACGTTGCGCTGGGCTTGGTGGTAGTCTCTTCGGCGATCTTTTCTGCAGGCGCAGTGGTCTCCTCGACAGCCTTCTTCTTTGCGACTCTTGGCTTCAAAGGGATCGCATTCGCAGAAGAAGCATTGTCTGAGCCTTCGTCTTCGGACGAACTGTGGTACTGAGGCTGGCGCTTCGAAATGCGAATCTTCTTCTTCTTGGGGCGCGGCTCATCGGGATCTCTTCTCCTTTTTGCATGTGGTGGCTTTGCTGAAGGGTTCCCCATTGTGTAGTTGTGGTGCGAAAGAACAAACTCTCGAAGGTAGTGGAAGACGCAAATATGCTTCAATACTTCTTCAATCCATCTGCGACTTTCTTCTCAAGCCAAAAACTACCTAGTCTGGCGGAAACCGTCGGCCCTTCCCTTGAACTTTGAGCCTCTTCGCTTCGCTCGTCCCCGCATTGCTTGGTTGCTTGTGGGGTCCGCGCAATTCACTCGTGTCAACTATCGCCGCAATCTACCACTCACACAGGATATCTATGGGATCCTAGGTACATACACCATTCGCCTCACCTCCACCAATCCCACCACACTCCGCCGCCATGGTGCTCTCCGATCTTGGACGGCGCATCAACTCCGCCGTCACCGACCTCACCCGCTCCGCCACCCTCGACGAGAAAGCCTTCGATGGCATGATCAAGGAGATCAGCAATGCCCTTGTGGAAGCCGACGTCAACATCAAGCTGGTCGCCTCGCTGCGCAAGCAAATCAAGGCCTCTGTCAAATTCAACGAGCTCCCCGCGCACGCGAACAAGAAGCGCATCATCCAGAAGGCCGTCTTCGATGCGCTCGTCGACATTGTGAACCCGCACCAAACGCCTTACACCCCGAAGAAAGGAAAGAGCAATGTCATCATGTTTGTTGGTCTGCAGGGTGCGGGTAAGACGACGACATGTACGAAGCTGGCTAGGTGGTACCAGGCGAGAGGCTTCAAGACTTGCTTGGTCTGCGCGGATACCTTCAGAGCTGGTGCTTTCGACCAATTGAAGCAGAACGCCACCAAAGCGAAGATTCCCTACTACGGTTCCCTCACACAGACAGACCCGGTGGTTGTGGCCCGGGATGGTGTGGAGAAATTCAAGAAGGAGAAGTTTGAGATCATCATTGTCGATACCTCTGGTAGGCATCACCAGGAAGAGGCGCTCTTCTCAGAAATGCAGGAGATTCAAGCTGCCGTCAAGCCACAACAGACCGTCATGGTGCTGGATGCATCTATCGGTCAGGCAGCAGAGGCACAAAGCAGAGCTTTCAAGGATGCGGCAGACTTTGGTGCCATTATTATCACAAAGACAGATGGTGCGGCAGCAGGTGGTGGTGCTATCTCTGCAGTCGCTGCTACGCATACGCCAATCGTCTTCATCGGTACTGGTGAGCACCTTTTGGACATGGAGAAGTTCAACCCAGAGTCCTTTGTCTCGAAGTTGTTGGGCATGGGCGACATGCAAGGATTGGTGGAGCACGTGCAAAGTTTGAAACTCGACCAAAAGGAGACTATGAAGAACATCACCGAAGGCAAATTCACTGTGCGCGACCTGAGAGATCAGCTGCAAAACATCATGAAGATGGGCCCGCTTTCGAAAATGGCTGGCATGATCCCTGGTCTCAGCGGCATGATGGCTGGCATGGACGACGAAGAAGGCAGCTCGAAGCTCAAGCGCATGGTCTACATCTGCGACTCTATGACCATGAAGGAGCTCGACTCAGACGGCAAGATGTTCGTCGACCAGCCCACCCGCATGACCCGCGTAGCCCGCGGTTCGGGCACCTCAGTCCGCGAAGTTGAGGAGCTCCTCACACAGCAGAGAATGATGGCCGGCATGGCCAAGAACATGAAGGGTCTTGCTGGCAACGCGCAAAAAGCAAAGGGCGCTATGGGTGGCGGCAACAAGCAACAGCAAATGGCCGCCATGCAGAAGAAGATGCAGAGCATGGGCGGTGCTGGACGTGGCGGAGGAATGCCTGACATGAGCAGCCTGATGGGCATGCTTGGAGGCGGTGGAGGTGGCGGCATGCCTGACATGAGCCAGATGATGAATATGTTTGGCGGCGGTGCCGGTGGCGGAGGTATGCCTGACATGAGCAAGATGATGGAGATGTTCGGTGGCGGTGCTGGTGGTGCTCCTGGCGGTGGACGTGGTGGCCGCAGGTAGTTCGGGTGACCTATTTGCTTGCACACACTGATACACACCTGGGATGAGGTTTTATGTTTTGGTCATAGCGATGGCGTTTATTGATGGGGTGCTTCCGAACGGCAAAATACGGAGGCATGTAAATTGCAAGCTCTTACGAGGATAATGTCAACGAAGACTTTTTCTAGCAGCCGCCTGGCGTCAAAGAACACTCTGCTTTGTGTGAACCCAATCACTTAGTGAACCTGCAGGGTTGGCGACTTGGCGTTTCATACGGCTCCCACGCTCTTCCGTAAAGTACTTTGGTAGAGGTGTGCATTCAGGCGGCGACATTTGAAGCCTCGGGATCCGCGGACGATACGCAAGAATTGGCAGCCTACTGTCTTTGGTCTCGGCGGCGCGGCGAAGACGATACAAACTGGAGAAACTACACACAGGCTGCAAATGAGCCAAGTATTGATGACGGCGCTGACATCAAGCATTCCAGAGGTCACTGCAGATGCACATTAGGCAACGAGATTCAAGTACACTTAATAGCGAGCCATCAGAAGCGTAGTGGCAATGACTTGCTTGCTGCAGAGCCTTTCGTTATCGATCCCTACGCCAATATAAGACTTCCACATTCACGAGTATCTTCAATATCATGACCTCGCGTACCAAAGACGGCTTTGTCTGGACTTCAAGCTCATCGGGAAGACATGGCTTGACAACAGAAGCGTCTGGAACAAGCACGCCAGCTCTGAAGGCACACTACAATGTGATTGTCATCGGAGCTGGCTTCGCTGGGCTGACTGCAGCTCGTGATCTGACTGCTTCGCGAGATCTCAGTGTGCTCTTAGTGGAAGCACGCGATCGAGTTGGCGGCCGAACTTGTACGGTCAAGGAGCTTGCTGGGGAGTTCGAGATTGGCGGGCAGTGGGTTCATTGGTGAGTGATCATTTAATTGGTTGCGACTGGGAACTCATGGGGATTGTAGGTGGCAACCGAATGTATATCGCGAATTGGTGAGATATGGTCTGGAAAGAAACCTTCAGGCGGCTCAGGGTAAGTGCGACAGTGCTTGGTATGAGCTACATCGCAAATGACTAACAGATGTCAGTCAACGCAGAAGACGTTCTAGGAATGCAAGAAGACGAGATCGAGACTGCTCTAGCAGAGTTCTTCACCATCGATGGTCTCACGGCCAAACAACTAATGCCATGGCCTATGGATGTGTTCCGCGAGCCCGCGCCGTGGAAGCAATACGACCATCTTTCCATCAAAGACCGACTGGATTCGATGGCTTCACTCACGATGGAGGCGAGAAATCTCATCGAGATGAACTACACTGCAAACTCAGGCACTGATGCTGCCAACACTGCTTTCTCGGGAGCCCTGCGATGGTACGCCCTGGGTGGTTACACATTCGCAGGCACCACTGCCGTGAGCGGCACGTACAGAATCGGCAACGGAGGCATGACTTCGCTTGCAAACGCCATAGTTCGGGAATCGAAATGCGATTGGTCTTTCGGTACTGAGGTGACAGCCATCACCCAAAACAAGGAAGGAGTGACATTGCAGACCAGGGGTGGCAACAAACTGGCGGCCACGCATGTGGTATGCACAATTCCACTGTAAGAAATTCCCACTGAATCATATCTTAGTGAAAGTGCTAACAATGCATCCTGCAGAAATGTGCTATCTGCCATAAATTTCGATCCTCCGTTGCCATTTTTGAAAAAGCAAGCTGTCGACAAGGGCATGCCGCACAAAGGTGGCAAGATCATCTTCCAACTTGACGGCAATCACCATTGCGATATTGCCGGGACTCCATGCGGCCAATCGCCCTTCATGTTCTCAATGTCGGACAACTACGACAGCGCTGGAAGCAACACCACTGCTCTTGCTTTCTCTTGGCCGGATGCTTTTTCAGCTCCTCATGGTTTTGAGGATCGTGAGACCATTCTTCCGACTTTGAACAACCTCATCGAACATAAAGCATCAATCAATGCATACATAGTGCATGATTGGGCAACCGATCCGTACGCTTGGGGCGCTTGGATGACATTTCGGCCAGGGGACATGAGCACATATGCTGAAGCTCTGCAACAAAATCATGGGAAAGTCATAATGGCCAGTGCTGACTGGGCGAATGGGTTTGCAGGCTTTGTTGATGGAGCTATCGAGCAGGGAGCGAAAGCTGCAAGTCGTGTAAAGATGAAATTGGCAAAGCCATATCGTGGTGCTCCACTCAATGAACACATCCGACGGTGGCAACGAGACAAGCTAGCGCGTGAGAACGGTTTGTAGAGACAGAAACTACGATCATCTCCGTAGCAAGAGTGCCCTGGATTCTTGTATTAATCACTCCACCCTCAGCTTAGCAGAGAATCGTCCGCTCAGGTACATCAAACAAGGACTCAGCACTAACAAGAATGGCGCAAGCCACCTCGGGGCACGTTCGAGCCAATTCAAGAATCTAGCAAAGCCAACAAACTTCTCGACACCTAGTGCATCGTTTCCCCAAGCTCCGGCAAAAGGTACCATCCCAGCTGAACCCCGTACTCCAGCTCTGAGCAAGGTTATCAATAACAAATTCACCACTTGTGCGAACAGCACCTTGGCTGTTCGATGTTGACCAAGGTATAACGGTAGCCCCATCACCTGCGCCAGGTAACAGTCCGCTAGTCGTGAGAGGAAGAAGTAGAAGAGACCGGCAGCCAATAGAACGACGTGCACCGTGTATGACTTCAGCTCTGTAAGTTCCGCAGTCTGTGCAGCGAGGATCAATGCAGCATTGGAAGCCGCTGCAGTCTGGATGACGCTGAAGACGAAAGGATGCAGAACCTTCCAATTGATATCTCCCGTCCTGGCGTGATGCGAATGTTGTACGTCGGGTATCTTGTCCGAGATAGACTCATGATCTGGTAGGGTTGCGTGGTCACTCCTTCGAGCATCGCGAAGACGGAAATGAGCGACACCGTCGAGCATGATCCACAGCCAGTAAACCTGAAACCCGTGGAGGACCGTGGATATGAAGAAAGAGAAGGCCGGGTCTACAGGCAGACGAGCCAGCAGCAAAGTGTACAGTGGTTCCGAGATGGCATAGCCGATAGATCTCGACACTGAGCCAAAGAGTGAATTTCGAGTCTGACCTTCAGAGGTTGCAAGAGGTGAGATGATCCAGACGTTGAAGATCAGCGTGAATTCGTTCAATTGAGCGATGAGCCGCAAGGATGATATGAATATTTCGTGACGCATCATGATTTGGACAGCCCGTGACGCAGTTTCAGGAGCTATTCTCTTGGTGCGAGGACAGAGAGATGCGTAGAAATCGTTGAGCAAAGTAAAGTCGAAACATGATCGACAAGGCCTGGTGGAGAAATGAAACGCTAGGAAATGCCTCCTGGCCGTTGTTCACCGTCGTCGAATCCTTCGATCCACATTTTGTAAGTATCACGCTCTCCAGATCTCGACGGGAATGCTCTTGGTAGGTGCGGAACGACTCCACATCTGCCAAGTTGTTGTTGTAGGAATTACTTCGGCTCGCGTACGCCTTGGTTGGGTGTCGCGTATGCCATGGATAACTAGATCGTGGCGATATTTAGAAAGCACCATATGCGTTCTTGATCATCTTCTACATGTAGTGTAAGTGGCCGGCGTATAAACATAAGCACACGTGCATGCATCTCGCAAGTGTCATTTTCCGTTCATGCACC
This sequence comes from Cladosporium sp. BSL10, assembly GCA_001553865.1. Classification (NCBI taxonomy): domain Eukaryota; kingdom Fungi; phylum Ascomycota; class Dothideomycetes; order Cladosporiales; family Cladosporiaceae; genus Cladosporium; species Cladosporium sp. BSL10. The sequence continues at coordinate 273,781 of LJJI01000072.1, forward strand.
CTAACCCTGGTTACCCACGAGCAACTATAGAATTGTACGAGCATTTAAGATTAAAGATACACGTACATGCAACTGGGTATCGGAGATTCTGAGTGCTCTTTGTTGAGGATTCGAACTGCCTGCTGTCAGTGAGTTGCAAGATAAGTGAGGAAAAAGTTAATGTCTTACTAATGCGTTCAACTGAACCCGAGGAATGTACTCTGGCGTGTCTTCCTTTAATGAGTTGAATTCTATTTGAGAAAAAAATTATCAGGTATGAGGTATTTCCCATGACCGTAACAAACAATGCTCTGGAGCCTTCGGATATAATGAATGCATCCTGAACAAAAAGTCAACGACATACAACAGGCGGGATTCC